>JAULBS010092677.1:0-32486 GCA_032355785.1 Symmetromphalus regularis | reverse complement strand
TATATATGTATGTATATTATATATATGGACTCTTAAAGAAATTTGAGCTACCTCCCATCCCTGGTGCATGTCGTAGACTGGGAAACCGTCAAACCAAGAATCGGTCGCCTGGAATCCGGTACGTTAACTACAAATGTCTTATCCGACACCCACATCAGACTGTCGCCATATTTAACCCCAACTCCAATGTTGAGCTCCGATCCGTTCTCCATCGTTGAATAATCTTCCAGGCGCGCTTCAAATAAAACACCTAATTGAACAACGTCAAAATCTGTGTCTCTTGTAAGATTCGACAGCTTAATTATTCCAATGTCACTCTGGTAACTCTCCACGGTGGACCTGAAATAAGATTTTGTGTCATCCACCTGTATCTTGACATCTTCTGTCAAACCCCGGGACCCGTTACCTATAGCTACGACAGACTGCATTGTAATCATAGTTTCATTTGAGGAGTTCTCGTATGGAGTGATCACTTCAATCTGTGGTGAGAGACCGTTTTCTATGAAATGTAATGTTACGTTGCCTTCAATTGGCTGTAGTATTTCGATGACGTTAGATGCTGGTGGGTTTACTGTTATGTTGATTGGTGGAGTGTACGCGTAATCTGATACATATTCAAAACTTGGCGTGTTGTTCACAGCAGACATCTTAAATTTTAGTTCTACAAGGCACCTCACTAGACTTCCGGCTCCAGTGTTATCTAAAAGACAAATTTTAGAAATATCTTTTTTGTATAATATATTCTTTAAATTTTTTATAAATGACATTTCAGAATGAAATTTGTCTCACTGATAGAGCAAAACACTAAGAAGAAGAAGAAAAGAAGATAATGTGTAGGGTATTGATTAAAATTAATATGTATGTGTATAATTATGTATATGTACGTAGGGATTGAATGGTGTTAAATAAGTTGTCAAAAACTGGTTCTAAGTATTTGTACACGATTGCTATCTAACGTTTGTGTTACCTCTAACTGTCATAGACACATTTCCATGAAAGGTCCATTCGTTAGCTGTTAGGTTCTGCAAAACCACATTGTACCCGAATCCATCACTGGTTTCATTTTCAGAAAGAATCTAGTAAAATATAATAGTTAAAAAAATATTAAAATACTAATTTCCTTGTTATGTATTAAGACGATGTTTGAACAGTAATGTTATAAAATAAAAGATATATATTTTTTAAATATATGTTCGAGAAAACCATTGTCTGTATTCATATTCTGCGTAGTTGTTGGTTGTATTCTTTTTTGTAAATGTAATTAGAATTTAAAACCACTTATTACATTAGTTTTGAACAATAGTTTAACGTGATGGTAACTCAGTCTCGTTTGATATTTGTATGATATAAAGGTACCAAACATCAATGTCCATCTTTCATAACGCTGGTAAATAAAACGTGTATAAAGAAAATCAATTGCATATATAATCTCTATATGTGTATTTAAATGTTATTAGTTACACATTTGTCGAGATCACTGGAAGTAGTATGCAAAATAATCCCAAACTGCTAGTATTACCATAAAGCTTGATGATTGGTTGAAATGAGCAGGCGAACCCATGTAGTCTTGCGCGCCATCTAACCACCAGTTTACAGATGAAGTCCTGTTTTCTGACAACTGAAATTAAATAAATCCTTAGATGTTTTTGTTTGTTTGTTTACTTTGTTTGAATGTTTTGAAATATCAAATAATTGTTAAAATTTGGACTATTTGAAATGACAGGAAGATACAAGTAAGAAATGAAAGAAAGTAAGGAAGGAAGGAGAAAAGAAAAGAAAGAAAGAAAAAAGAAAGAATTGATGAAAAGTTTCTAGAATATGTGTCTTTGTTATGATACCACTCTTTACTAAACTAATTATGAACGTCTTCGTGCTGACTGGGTAATATTATGATGCCACTCTTTACTAAACTAATTATGAACGTCTTCGTTATGACTGGGTAATATTATGATGCCACTCTTTACTAAACTAATTATGAACGTCTTCGTGCTGACTGGGTAATATCAAAGTCTGGACAGGATATGGAGTGGTGTCGTTTTCAATGTAATTTGTCAAAATCAGCAATTCTGTCTCCTAGTTATGTTAGCAGAGATTTCACTTTGACATAATCAATCCACAACAGTGATATAGAGACATTTAGCATGCAAGTTTCTCATCTGCAGACGGTGATCAGTAAACATAAATACTAGCTTAAGTCACGAAAAGAGGTGTTTAGGTTTTCAAAGCGTTTTATGGTAACTATTCAGCACTAAGTAAAATGGTAACTGAAACAAATATAAATTGCCATCATCTGCGTGAAAACAGTACAATTCGAAATAAACGATTTGCTAAAAACAATCCCGACATATCCAAATAGAAGCCTCTGTTTCTGAAAAGATGTAGTACTATTAAAGATATATTTGATCAAAACAGAGTTTTCTGTCAACATTATGAAGGAATGCATTTATCAATCATTATCTACAACGATTCGCGAAACGTGCGTTTCAGTAATATTAGTAGCTATTTCTTCTGATATTATTAATACTTTTAGTAGTAGTTGTTTCTTCTGATATGTTTATTATTTATTAATATCTGTGTTTGTAGTAGTTATTAACAGTTTTTTTCTTCTTATAATTGTGTCATTATTAATAATAGTTCCAATAATATTATAGTAGTGTAGTAGTAGTTGTTGTTGTAGTAGTAGTAGTAGTAGTAGTAGTAGTAGTAGTTGAGTTGTTTCTTCTGATATGTTTATTATTATTAGTAGTAGTTGTTGTTGTTGTTAGTAGTAGTTGATTATTTTATTAATAATAGTAGTTGTTGTTTTAGTAGTAGTAATAGTAGTAGTAGCAGTAGCAGCAACAGCAGTTGTTTTTTGTTCTTGTTTTAGGTGTAGGTTGATTAATTCCTTAATACTTTATTTGATTTTTCTTCTCTAATTTCTGTATGCTATATATAATGTCAAAGCTTATGCAGAAATCAAGGGACTTAAAATATTCAGGTCCAATTCCTTTCAAATGATGTGCCATCCTTTACGACTTTGAGAACGTCATTTAGGTATCCCGTTGAAAGTTTTTTACTAAAATGAAGTTAGCCTGTATAATACAAATGTTGGTTTACCTCCAGTGTGTTTCCCTCTATGGTCACAGAAAGTGTCTGGATGTCGTTTGAGTGGTTGAACTGTTGATTGAACTCGCAGGTCACGAGATCAGCTGGTCTGTAGTACGGCTTGAGGTCGACCAGGGTGACAGAACCAACAACATCGACGTCATTACCTAAAACAATGGTTTCACTAGATAGCATAACCTAGCACATCAGGAACTAATCTTCGACGTCATAATGTAAAAGCAGTAGTCTCAGAAAAGAAAACCCCCTCCCCTCCCAATGTCTCTAATATGTTTCCAAAGAACAGGGGCAATTTTAATTTTTAATACATTATTTTAGAAGAAAATTTACTTCAAATGAAGTTTCCTTTATCTTTAATTGGTTGTTGAATTATAGATTTGTTGTCGATTTGAAATGTTTTTTTTTTTTAATTTTGTTATTTTTTATTATTTTCTTTTTACAACAGGATTACCAAAGGGATTAATACTTCGACCATACTTGTTATTTTTATCTGTCGATGACTTCGCTGACAGTGTAGCTAAGTTGTCATTTCAGTATAAATATCATTAATAGATATTAACAAATAATTAAAACGTCAACTGATTTATTATGAACTATCTTGGCAGGGTATTTAACATTTGACGAATACATGCTAAAGTGCTTGTAAAGCTTTAGAGTCTGGTTTTGAGGCTCAAATAAAGTCTACAAATAATATAAAATTAGTCATGACTAAGTGTAAGCCTCGATTCGAGATTTATAAGCTCAGTTCATAATTGCTTTGACCATGATACAGCAGTAAGGTGTGAAGGATTTTCAAAGTGGGGGTGGAGGTGGGGGTGGGGCATGATGTCTCACAAGGAAAATATTAAATTAATTCCCTTTATAACGATTCTGGCGTGTTTTCGGCTTATTACCTGTGACATTTTTAAACATAATAAAAAGTTGCGAAAAAAGGAGGGACTGCGCCACAAGCTGGGCCCCTCACTACCCCCCCCCCCCTCGTCCTCCCTCCCTACGGGCCTGTACAGGAATACACGTTGTTACAGATTTGTAAAAATATTTCTTACTCGGTCTTATAAAACATTAATATTATACGATAATGCTTTGGTTCTTTTTATATCTTTACTAAACTAAATGGAAATACTTTTTAGAAACTTTTTAAAAATTTATTTTACATTTTTTCTTATTGACATAAATTTTACGAATTAATAAATAATGTGGTTATTTGAAGACATTATTTCTTATATATCATTATATCCACGAATCTGTCTATACGTTTAGTCGGTCTCCTCGATCTATGAAGACATAAAAATGATGGAAATTCACATTTTGTCGAGTTCTAATAATACTTGTTGGCAATAATACAGTTTAATCGTTTTGCTTTACGCACATTTGCCTTCATTGGTGTTTCAGACATCGGCCTCCGTGGCTCAGAGTGTGAGTTTGATTGATCAAACCTCGCATGAAGGCGAAAAGTGAGCAAATGTGATTTTGACGAAAATTTCATCTCAATTTTATGAACATTTTACTGTCGTAGTTTGAAGTGTATGGAGTGATTATCAGATGGATAGAGTCGTAAAACAAAGAACGAATTGGACAGTAAATCTAGTTTAATGTATGTTTTGAACTCCATACCATCGTGGTGGAAAATTATCGATAAAATATTAATTCAACTATAAGATGGTCAGTGTTTTTCATTTAAAACATGCACTAGTCGTCTTAATGGAGGATTAATAAAATGTTTATTTTGTTGTATTTATAATGGAACATGTAATACAAAGTGCTATTTGGGTTCTGGTATCCGCGAATAAAAGGTTTATTTTGTTGTATTTATAATGGAACATGTAATACAAAGTGCTGTTTGGGTTCTGGTATCCGCGAATAAAGGGTTTATTTTGTTGTATTTATAATGGAACATGTAACACAAAGTGCTGTGTGGGTTCTGGTATCCGCGAATAAAGGGTTTATTTTGTTGTATTTATAATGGAACATGTAACACAAAGTGTTGTGTGGGTTCTAGTATCGGCGATGATAAACGATTGTCATTCAAATGTTGAACGTCCGTCTGAAGTGTGAACGACGTCCTTCTTGTTTCAGACACTGATCCATAATTGGTATAATGCCTTGGTGTATAATGTCCTATTTGTGAGAAAGTGCATATAAAAGATCCCTTGCTGCTAATTGAAAAACATATTATATGTGGCGGTAGCGGGTTTCTCCTGAAGAACATGAGTAGCAAATATCTATGTTTGACACCTAACAGCCGCTGATTATCTAATCATAATGTGATGGAGTACCATTAAACAAACATTCAGAAATCGTGAAATGCTGATCGTGTTCAAACTGTATATCGTTACAAGGCAGAGTGCCATCAGATACACACGTCATAAGCATTTCTCCCTGGTTGTCAAGTGAGCTGTTTTCACAAAAAGATAAACGTATACAGGGTCACAATAATGTTTTGCTTCAGACATCATTTTAATTATTGTATATTTTGACTATTGGCCTTAAATCAATATTGAATAAAAACACACACACACACAAAAACACACACCCTGAAAGCATCACTACTTGTACAGTGATTCGTGAGTACATATTGTCACAGCTTTGCTTACGATACATAGTCCGTATTGTGTAGAGGTATAGTTTTGAATAAAAGGGCTGGCTTAAATATTTCATTTTCAGAAGCGCTTTACACACACAATTTCTCAGATTATATCCACTATAAAATATTTGGCGACGGTTGTAAAAAATATATATTCACCGAACTAACACCAATGTATTATTAATTATTTATTTTTAAAAGTGTGTATGTTTTATTAAATATTAGTTACCAAAATAAAAGATCACTCGGGAGGATAAATAAATTTGGATATGTCACAAAATTTCTGGCCATTTTATTTAAAGTTGGCCTTTACAATGACAGATACTCCATATGTTCAGAAACACGTCTTCCGCATATAGTACTATAGAACAAAATATACAAATAATTCTCCACATTTAATATCGTCATTATAAACAAGTTAAATAAACTCACCTGTTTCGTTTTGAGATGCAGCCATTGACAGATATAAGATAATCAAAAGGACAAAGCCTTTCATTTTGAAAACTCGTCTCGCAAAGATTTCAATAACCACTCTACCAACTTGTTTAACATAAGAAAAGTTTTGCTGTGTCTGTTCTTATTCAGACTGAACATGTCTTTTCTGTGACGTATATCATTTCAGACACCAGGGGTGGCTTAAATATTCGATTTTCATTAAATATATTTTTGTTCAAACTCTCTTGGCATGCGAATGATATATTTTGCTTAGGTCCGTTTAGGGTTTAGCTAATATCCAATTTCTGTTAGGTTACTTTTATTAAAGAATAGTTGAAATTTTCAAATAATATAAATACAATAGTGACATTTGAATGTTCAAAAGTATGGAAAACAGATGACATTTTAAAAGATTATAGAGAATTTTAAAAATTCTAATTATAAACCCGTATAGTACCTCTATTGATGACGATTAGGAAATGGTACCTGTAGATGATTTCATCGGGAAATGATCTGGCAATATCTTACAGCGACTGCGCAAATGAGATGTTTCCGAGCATTGTCCTAATGGCAGTGTTGCAAGTTTTATGAGTTTCGTGTACGGGTGTTGCATATTAATGAATCGGGTAGAAGACTGTGTGACGCGGTGGCTAATGTGCTGTAAAATACATCAAGTTCGGTTCTTCCGATTTTAGGTCAAAGAATAAATCAAATACAATCAGTTTATTTTTACTTCGTACCAATAGATTATAATATGGTGTATGTTGGGGAAGGAGGTAAGGGTTTAATAAAATGCGTAGAAAGGCTGTGCTTATAAATTTTTGGTCTGGATTTAAGACTTGGGGCCCAGTTTCTCGTTGACGGTACAGCCATAATCTACAGTTCAACCCATTCTTTTAACACGTCTGGACGCAGTTTGAACTAAGAATCGAGGATGAACTGACGAAGAAACATCGTCTCTTGTCTTCAGCTTTTCAACTATATGCAATCTGCGTGCTACAAAGCACTCCAGATTAAGTTTAAAGTCCTAACTATATAAATAACACACGAGGCTTTCTTTACTTCGCGCCAAGAAAATTTTCCGTACTTAAAAACATAAAAAAAATTTCCCCTACTTGTGAAAACAGTAAGTTGGTGGCATTGTGAGGTGGATCACAGCCACATTCAGGGCTGTCTTATGGATATTTTAATTCCCCGGGCAAAACAATGTACTGGGGCCCCTAACCTTTCATGAATCTTAATTTTTATTTTTCAAATTGAATTTTGGGGCCCCTAAAATCATGTAGCTCCATGTGTCCAGTGTGCCCATGCGATATGGCACTGGCCATATTAATCAATGAAATGTTCATTTAAGCGCACAATTTTTTATTGTGTGGGGTAGGGAGGGGAGGAGGGATCGGTATGAAAAATTAATACCAATGGGCAAATGTCGTGAATGACCCCGTTACATGGATAGGAAGAGACATGTGACCTGCCACCACGAAATGAGTCATAACTTGAATTTTGTCTGGTTTTGGCTATTGACATTGTTGAAATATTCAGGTTCTACTCTTCATTTTGATACTTAAATCAGGTATCTACTGCAGTAAGTCTTGCAGATATAAATGTTTGAAGTTTAAAAGTATGCAGGCGGCCATTTTGATAAAATTGAGTTCAAAAGTTGTCTTATCTATATTATCAGTTTTTTCAACACTTTTTAAACATATTTAAGGATATTTTAGAGCAAAATAAGTTAACTGCAACATAATACAAGGTTTGATGACTTTACATTTTCAACAAGAATGGAAACAACCCAGACAGTCCTTCGTGGCTTATTTTTGCCGATAGCCTTGATGTCGATCCGCATGTCACATAATATAGGCTACTTTAGACACTAGTGGAAGACCTATTATTTTCATTAGTATCTGTTCTTGAGGCTATGCATATATGTATGACATTCTTTGATATTCGTGGCAAGTAGCTCAGTGTAAGAGTTTCGCTCAGGAGTGATCGGTCAAAGGATCTAGCCTCCTCAGTTATTTACTATTCCAGTTTGTGATCCACAACTTTAAACACAGTAGTGTTTTGAAAAATGCAAATTCAAGCAATCTTGCTGCTAATTAAAAAAAATATAGTCAATTTGTTACATATTCAAAACATAAAAAACAACGTAACGCTGATAATATATTCATATAAATTTAGTTGTATTACTCACATCAGTACAATAATGTCTCATACACACTCTCAATAGCCAAACCAACATGAAAACAGGCCGGCTTCAAGAATCAGTACTGTACATCATAAATACATAGAGGAGAACCTCTTATATGGAATGAAACATAGCCGCATAAAATAAAACAATGAAAATATACAAAACATGCAGCAGTGAATCATGGGTAACATGGTTTTAAGTAAATTGCAGAACACTGTGTTGAGGATTCTTGATTTCTTTTAAAATATTTTTTTTTTCAAAGTTTTTAAGTATGGATATTAGAATAAAGTATATTCCGGTTTCTATTTTAGACATTTCTTTTTATTATTACTCCTTAATTGATGAAAAACATATGATTACAGATTAATAAAATTCTTAAAAGTAGTAAAGGATTGTTAAAATTTGAAAATGTATATGAAAAGACTTTATGAAAGTCATTAAAAGAAAACTGATTTATTCTTAACGAGTGTATTACTTGATAACAATGTTACTTTATGGATAACCAGTGTGTTGCGTTATTCATAGCTAGTGTTAATTAATTCATAACCAATGTTACTTTATGGATAACCAGTGTGTTGCGTTATTCATAGCTAGTGTTCATTAATTCATAACCAATGTTACTTTATGGATAATCAGTGTGTTGCGTTATTCATAGCTAGTGTTAATTCATAACCAATGTTACTTTATGGATAACCAGTGTGTTGCGTTATTCATAACTAGTGTTAATTCATAACCAATGTTACTTTATGGATAATCAGTGTGTTGCGTTATTCATAGCTAGTGTTAATTAATTCATAACCAATGTTACTTTATTCAAAACCAATTTTACCTTCCTTAAACCAAATTTTTACTTTATTCATAAGAAATGCTGTAGATCACAGTATGAATGTTACATTGTATAGCAATGATGAAACAAATTAGGAAGAAAACAAAACACATTAAAAGAAAAAAAAACTCTATATGCCCATGAAATGGCAAGATGAGGGGCAGCAGTTACAAACATATAGGGAGTCCCTACTACGGACCATACAAAGGTAAAAAAAACAAAGATTCTTTGTAAGGATCTAGGGTATCTCTTTGGTTCAACTGTAACATAAACTTAAAACTGGGACTTTTAAAGACATCATTTTAATATCAAATATATATACTTCACAAAGTGGACATATGGAAGCACTAAAAAGCAGATATTTGTTTAATTCAGTTTAGCAAAATGTAATCATTGAGAACTGATTTGGTTAGAAATGTTTGAGAAGAAATATTCTTACTGCCTTTACTTATAGCCAGTCAGCAAGACTGAGCATACAAGTAGTTTAATCAATTGTGTATCAGCCAAAAACAACTTTATAAACAAACTTTCTAAACAACTTTATAAACAAACTTTCTTAAAACAGTAGCACTAAATATTATTAAAAGTTGTTTTTTTCATTTTGTATACTATTACATACGTACAAATAAAAGAAATTTTCTCAAAATTGTTTCTTGGTAAATACTTATAAAATTAAACAAATTCTCCCAAAATTGTGTACTGAAAGTTAAGCTTTAAATGTAGTAAATATCATAATGTTACATAACATTATCTTCATCAAAATAGTACTATAAACAAAATTCTGGTATCATTCAGTCTTGTAAACAAAATTATGATCTCATTCAATATTGAATCATACAGTTCTGTCAGTCTGATTTTAAATGTTCATTAATTTTCATTAAAAATATAATAAAAATGAATGCAGCATAAAGTAATGAACAGATTTAAAATCAAATAAGACACAAATCTAAAAATAAGATTTTAATATAGCTGTTAAACAATAATTTTTATAATGAAAAAGATGACACTGGACCAGGTCCTATATAAAACACTGAAGCAGAATATGATAACTGTACAAATCTATGAAATGATTATTGTCAGAATGATTAATATACAGGTTTATAATTCAAAATATAGTTCACTACAGATAATATATCCATGGTAAATCATTAACTAGACATTACTGATACTCAGATGAATAGACACTAGTACATGTTCAAAACATCTACACCAAATATACTAAAAAGAATGGGATTTTTTTTCAATGTATCTATGATTATATTTAATTAAAAGGTAGAAAGTGAAATAACCACAATGATTTTCACAAGACTTAGACAATGGATATTATTTTTAAATACTAGCAAAATAAATGGTCCCAGTTGTTGTGACTGTTTTTTTATAATAAAAGATAAGAAATGGGATCATTTATTTTGAGAAGAAAAATGTTTTGCCCAGTTACAAGTAAAATGGCTATTGCCAGATGATAAAGCAAATAGTCTGCCATAATATCAGAATGAGAGAAATTCTCTTTGAGAAGGAAATAGAATACAGTTAAGAACGGAATAAATTAATGTCACTGCCTGCATAATGTAATATCATTCAAGATTCAAATAAGGTATTAGTTGTGTTTGGCTTCCATGGGTTTAAGATTTTTATTATAAACTTGGTTTGAATGAGCCGCTAAATAAACACAATTTAAATGTCAATTCCAGCTCTCTGCATCAAGTGGTAATAAGTTATTAGTTATATATCAATCAGCACTTGTTTTGTTAAGCAATAAAGTTATTTGTACAAAATAGTTACTACTACATGACTACATAATGCATAGCTCGGTTGCAGTACAAGTCAAGGGTGTAGATCAAGAAGGTTGGCGGACTTGCATGGGCACATATGGGAATGTCGGCAAATTTTGCATAAAACACAAAGACTTTGAAATATTGCTAGTCTTTCTGGCTTTCTCATTGTCCACGCAATGTATTGTTTTCTCATTCGGTTGCCTTCCAAAGAGTTTTCTTGAGTTAAGGTTCCTCAAATATTTTAAGTAAGAAATCCCACATTGAAATGTTATGAGAAAGATATTCAAAAGCATTGTAGGTTTTTAAAACTGGTGTCCCAAACTGAAATCATCTGTGAGAAATTCAATTTAGCTGCTTTGTGGGAATTCCTGTATTTTAATGGACATGAAAGTTTGTGTCTCATAATTAAAAGGGGCAACACATCTGCAACCAAGTACATGAACTGTGAAAACATCAACCAGTAACTGTTTTTCTCCATGGAAGATCAGACCACATTTGTTCAAGTTTTCTGTGATCAATGTGTTTGTTCCTTTACAATGGCGCAACAAGAAAAATAGAGAAGTGTTATGCTATATCCATTTGTATTGTCTGTATGTTTTGATATGAAATTTTTCTTTTTTTCTCTCACACACACCTATTACAAACTGCTTCAAAGATCTTTGTTCATCATGGATAGCACCAAAAAAAGAATGTCTTCACATGAAAACACTAAGCAAATGTACAATGTTTAATTGGAAAAAAATGTTTGGTTTCAAAAGGCAAGAATTAATAAACCCATAATACTGCCTGAATAAAGTGCATCCGGTAATCTCAGATGATGTGTATTTTCAGGCAACAATGAAAGACATGTGGTCAGTTCGGCAATACTACAGTAGCACCATCACAAGAAATAGGCTCCACAACTGCTCCCTTGCATGAACCAATCAGTGACTGTGACACATCTAAACCAATCAACATTTTCGCACATCAACCAATCAGACTGGGATATAATCTAAATCAATCAGACTGCAGCCTAATTTGTTCTTGCAGACACTAAGTATCATTTTCTTGTAAGAATCAATCAGAGGCTTGGATATTAATGTAAACCAATCAGATTTGGTTACAGCCTCAGTTGTTCTCACAAATCATCATTTACAGGTGCTATCCAATCAAGAGGCTGGGATATTAATCTAATCCAATCAGATTCTTATAGCCTCAGTTGTCCTTGCAGAAAGTAAAGTCTAGCAGCTGAGCCATTTGATGGACCAGTCAGCTATATTAGTATCACATTTAAACATTTCAGTTGGCTACTGTTCTCAGACATAGGCAATCTTGCCAGATGATCCCTCCATTGCAGTTATAACTTGACCCAGTTTTCCAGACAGTTGCTGGGCATTTGCTACATTGTCCATTTCTAATGCATCCAGAATCTGCAAGCAAAATGACAATAAATATGTTAAAACTAATTCAAATGTGTAATTTTTAAATGACACCAACAGCAAGATGACTGTGGAATAGTTTCCAACTCAAAATTCAAATAGCAGAAACAACCTTTTTCAATTAAAATATTCAAAATGCAATTGTTGTCATTTATCTGATCAAAACAGGTCAATCATTTTTATACTGAAGCAACTAAAGAAGAATTATATTTTAAATATCAGAACCTGTGCTAATAAAAATTAAATTTGATCTTAAGGGATAACTGTCCTTTATGAATTTAATATACAATTCAATAAAGTTAAAATATACAGAAAATCCATTTTATAAGCATGGATTGACATATGGGCGTAAATCCCGTGGGGGACATCCCCCACTTTTTGGATGGGGGACGCCTATGTAATTTGCTTCGAAAAACTGAAATTAAAATGCCTAAATAATAATCTTTACTAATATTTCTGTTTATTGTATCAATGTAACATTTACTCATGTAGTCTTAGCGCAAATATAGTCATACTGAAGTACACAAGGGGTCTATAATGGCGTCTATAGTGGTTTGGGAGGAACCGGAAGACAGTGGGATGGTCCGTGCCCTCCACTTTTTAGAGAGGGGGATGTTCAGGAACGGATTTTTGCCCTTGGATTGACATAAATATGAAATGTACTTATTGTAATATTACATATAATAGAAAACTAAATAAAATACACACCTCACTGCTATATTTGGACACATAGGTGTAAAGCTCTCGAAGTGCACTTGAAATGTAAAATTTCCCAGAACACATCTGAAATAAAAATAGAATATGCTTGTCTAACATTACTTTCAGAATTTATTTTTCATACATGATTAATACATAAGAAATTGATACATTGTCAACTATAATTATATTTCCAGAATTAATGAAATGAGAATGTTTATGAATAATTTTATAAAATAAGCTCTTCAATACACCCAGAATAAAAGAAAATCTATTCAGGACAAATACTAGCTCAGTGGTAGTGTAATTGTATGAGGTCTGTTGCATTATCGGATCAGTTTATTTAGTGCACCCATAGCATGGTTAACATTCTGGTTCCACCCAAGGATTCACACATTTCTCCCATATCTAAATGTGTAAGCCTATGTATTCTATATACAGAGTCCATGTGAATAAATTTGTCCTACATGCCACATGATCAGAAACAGTTCATGTTATTTGACTATAATTAAAGATAATTATTAAAAACCTTAAAGAAAACACTATTTCTGCCAAAACCAACTATAATTTAAGCAATGTACTGAAAGTTCATTAAAGATTACTTCCAATTCATCTGACAGCCTCTGTTATAACTAACACTAAACATGAAATAATTGACACACGAACCCGAGACACTTCAGCGAGGAATGAATTCATGTCCTGATCACTGATTGGTGGCTGATCTCGAATGTCTGTGAAGTACTTCTCCACCAGCTTGCGGTAGTGGACGATGTCTTTTGCAAACAGCAGCTTGTTGGAAGGGGAATCCTGAAATCATCAGAATATAGGATTTAATTCAATTCACACAGTTTAGTTCAAAACAAAGATAATGAAAGACATCATAACTAATGTACATATACAAGTTTTAATTTGTTGAGGTTCAAGCTCTTTTTGTTGAATCAGAAATCTAGAAATCTATTTTTGTGCACAATGAAAAATCACCTCATTGGATCAAAGACGAGTAAAATGTACATAGGACATTTTTTATGTATTGAAGTAATAGCATCGTATGTATACGTCCATCATATTATTTTAAACAGAAAGTAAGACTGAAAGTGGGCTAATGATGACATTGCTAATAAACTACAAAAGATCAGCTTACCTTTCCCAACCTGTGTTCTGAGGTGGAGCAAGAATCCATGAATGTCTGAGCCACAACGGACAAGCAGGAATCAACAATGTGGGGTTTGTGAATATCAAACACAAAATCTGGGTTCTTAATAATGTTCACCCAGAACCGCAGTGGTAAACTGAAAAACAGAAAAAACAATAAATAGTGATCCTGAAACATCAGTGATTTACAGATGAAAACAACAAATTACACAAACTTATAAAAAATCTTCACTGTTGAACTTTATTCAGCATTTTCATTCATGTTGT
The DNA here is from genome assembly GCA_032355785.1 of Symmetromphalus regularis. Taxonomy (NCBI): domain Eukaryota; kingdom Metazoa; phylum Mollusca; class Gastropoda; order Neomphalida; family Neomphalidae; genus Symmetromphalus; species Symmetromphalus regularis. The sequence continues at coordinate 18,037 of JAULBS010092677.1, read as the reverse complement.
GAACAACAGGAATAATCTAAATGTTTTCTTCAGTAAAAAGTAATATATATCTACTTTTCTAGTCATGTTATAGAGTACACAATCTTTTTAGATTTAATTCACACAAGAAATAAGAAAATGGTTCACCACAATAGTTGTGAAAAAGAAAAAAAAGTCCATACAAAATTTGATAAACAGAGATAGACACATTACATGGGCTTTGGAGCTAGCAAGGCTGCTGCCCCCACCCCCTAATGATTCCCATAAATATGTTCTCATTCAATGTTAAATTATTCACCGGCAAATTCTGATGTTCAGAAATGGGAGCAGCCCACCCAATATGAATTTATTTCCAACGACCCTGCATTAAATGTTAAGTGTAATGATACTGTGCAAAGTAACATTCAAAGAGTTCACCCAAAACTTGATCAAGTACCTTTTATTATTAATATAACCATGAGCATATCCTAAAATGTGACATCAAGCATGCAGTTTATTTTGTCATCTCCCCATATTCATATTTTGAACTCAATGAGTTTTGTAAAACACCTCTTCAACTGACTATATTTTTTTCTTTACAGTTAGCAATCTGAATTAAAACATAATTACTTTTGTGTATAAGATCATAAGCATTACAAGATAGATTAATATCATACAACATACCTATTACACTTCCACGTGTGCACAATGTCTTGGTCGGTCAAGCCATACCTTTCCGCGGCATCATCGAGGAAGTCAAAGAGATATTTTATCACAGGAGGCATGGTATTACTCATCACCAACATTGTCTTAAAGAAGTCATCAATGTACTTCTGTAGAGTACCCTGTGAAGAAAACATTTATTTAAATAATTAAACAATATTTCATACCAACATGTTGTCAAAGTACAGATATTTATCTAAATAAGCAGAAATGTACAGAATTCCTAAATTTCAATCAATTGTTTGACTAAAGATAGAAATATTTACTTTATTCTCAACTTATTTCCTTGAGTTTTGTATCTATGAACATTAAAGCATTTGTGCTTTGATGTTTCATAGGTAATGAAATATAATATGCAGTCAAAATTAAATAGTAACTTTGCATTTGTTATTAGCAGTATGGTGCTTTAAAAACCTATTTTATATTGAAAAATAATTAGCTTGAATAATCAACTATTTAAACTTTGTTTACTCTATATCACAAACCACATACTCCTTTTCTTTTTCTTTTTTTCTTAATAATGTATAAGGAACATCTGTGTAGATTGCAAAGATGTTTTTTTAATAACTGAAGAAACTATTTTGAATTACCTTTGTTGACAACAATCTAGTAAGGAAGATCTCTGATATCATCTTGACACCGCCATCCTTAACATGTACATCTTCATGTTTGACCTGTAACGAATATAAGTGTTAAAAACCTGTATAATACTTGTACTTGTAGACTACACTGAAACAAGATGGCAGTTTTTGTATCAACTCTTTCCCAGAGTATACCAAGAGAAAGCAAGGGTAGAATGTATTTTCCAAGTCTTTTTAACTATACTTGATAAAAAAAAACAGTATCTCCAAGCCAGATGATTTTGTGGCCATATTAAAAATTAAATGAAATGGAAAAATTAGTTAAAATCATGAGTAGAATGTCTTGGATATTATAAATTTCAATCAAGCCAAACTTAAAAGTATCATTGATTTTGAACTCAGAACTCAAGAAAAGCCATTTGAAGATAAAGACAAGAAAACTTGTGATATTTACTTCTGAATCAACATATCAGATAAACTCACCAGATGCCAGTGCTTGATGCCGGGGTCTTTGTCAACCTTCATGATAGGGTAAGCAGAATTCACAGACATCACAGAGTTATCTAAAGAACCTGTCAAAAAACACATCACTTTAATTTACACAAGCATTAAGAATATTTGTAAATAGAATTGATTTTTAAAATGTCCATGCAGTATCTGTGCAGATTGCATTGTTTTTTAACATTCTCAGAATAAACTGTAAACAGAGTATTAATAACATGAATAAAAATAAGTTTATTAAACCAAAAACAATACTAGATTACGACTGTTATCAAGCTATCAACCAGATGGTCATGATTCTAACTTGAAGGAATGTAGACACGTCTACACATTTCCAGAGGTATAGCAATTACCCTGAAACATATTCTGCATATTCAGTACAATATATTCATTTATTTGGCTTAAATAAAGAAAATGGTGGTCTAAAAATGGGAGGAATACAGACACTGATTCTCTAAATGCACCCTTTCATGTGCACATGCCTAGTGATAGACTCAGTAATTTATATTTCTAATACAAATAAAGTAATACCAATGTATGTGTTATATTGAGTTTACCATTTAGAGACTTGACAGTCTGTTGTTTGTGTAATAATGACATGTAGGTGTTATATTGAGTTTACCATTTAGAGACTTGACAGTCTGTTGTTTGTGTAATAATGGCATGTAGGTGTTATAATGAGTTTACCATTTAGAGACTTGACAGTCTGTTGTTTGTGTAATAATGACATGTAGGCACCGTCTGTCACTTTGTAGTACTGTAGTATGTTATAGCGGCGCCAACCATCTTTGTTAGAACTTGTTGAGTCTTCATCCTGCAGCATGGTCGGTCCGACAGGGCCATTTCGCCACTCTGCAAGAATAACAGCAAACTGATAACACAAACAAAACATAGCTCAATAAAAGAAATTATTTAAAACCTTTGCAACAAGTTGTCTATTAGATACTTATTTTTACTCCCTTGGGTGGCTGTAGATAAATTTTAGACTACAGTCAAACCTATCATAACGGTTATTATGAAATGTTTCTCATGGTGCCATAAAATGATTTTAATAATAGTAAACTGACAAAATTAGAGTTTTGAAAGAATCAGAATTGTAATAAAATACAGTTTTAAATACACAGATGAATAAAAACTCTATTACAATGCATATACAAGTATCAGTCTCACAAAATGCATAGTTTTACCATGAATGTTTACAACACAACTTTAAAGACTGAGTCTACATTAAAAACACTATTAAGGCTCATCGTTTTTAAGAAAATACAATTGTGTATTAATTCATACCTAAATCGAGCTCATGTACTGATGGTCTTTGTGAAAATGGTATGTTTCTGTAAAGCAAGTCTAGCATCTTCTCCTTTGTCTGGGTGATTGTATCACAGTCTAGCGCGCGACACTGGATTACCTCCCCACTATGCTCCACATTCAACATCTATAGTGGAACAAACAATTTAGCATCAGTATCACCATCAAGTTGCAAACAAATAATGGTCACATCTTTACTGCTTTATAAAATGGATATTATTGTGTTGATGCCAATATAGAATATCTTAAGTTTGCCCCAAGAAGGTATTTTTTATAAATAAAAGTAAAAATTAAAGAATGTATTTGTCATTAAATAAAAGTAATTTAGTTGGACAAATGATCTAACAACATCAGTAAATCTGAAAAATTAAAATGGTTATGGCTTGAATTATTGTTAAAACAGTGATAAAACAAGAGCGTTGAAAAAAGTGATCTCATTTAAAACTAAAAAAGATACTTATATTTATATACATAATATGTGTTTTCATAAATTTTGCTAGGTTCACTTTTTGGATAAATGGAAAAAACAAATGTGTTAATTGTATATTCAATGTTGTGTTACTATTGGGAAACTTATATTTGTACAACACTGTGACATACATTTTAATGTTTTTTTGTCATCTACTGTTTCATGCATTTCTCTGATATCAAATGGACTTAGGGAGTTTTGTGAAAACTCATCAATTTATTGCTAGTTTTATAGTACTGGAAGTTACTTACAAGTGTTTTGGGTTCAATCTTCTCTCTCAGCAGTCTGTCCTCAGACAGCGAGTAGCGGGCATCTCCTGTCACATAATCCACTGGTCCTTTCTCTGCCTGCAGCTTGATAGCTTTGTATAGCATGAACAGCGAGGAGCCGGCATGGTCCTAATTAAATAAATTTCAAAAGAAATTTGATTATTCAAGTAGGCCACCCCTATTAGCAAATAAGGTAACATGAGATGTGTTCCAGGAAAGAACATTTCTTTATAAAATAAGATAAAGAAACATCTTAACAGGAGCAAAACCATGACACAGTATAGCACAAATTATATGTCTCTGTTGTGTTCTCTTAAATTCTGGTGGCAGACCTGTTATTGTTCTGACATGGAAATATTTAATTCACATGTGTATATCATATATGAATATATTACATAATTATGTACTTGTATACTAGTAATTCAAATGTCAATATTTCTCAAATATTGTTAAAATCAGACATTGATAAATGTTTCTAACCAAAGTTAAATTGGATTTATAAACCTAAATGACCACAGACAATTCAGTTTGAAAATGTTCTCAATTAAAATCACAGTGATATATATAATGTAGGGTTTCAAGATTAGTATGTATCTACCCACTAATCCTCACCTTGAGATATTTGTAAAGACACAATGCCAACCAGTTACTCAGCATTTTCTCAACTACCGACTCTGTCCTGAAAAACAATATCTAACTGGTGAACAAAACATGAACATATAAAATAAAAGTTGTAAGGTAAATGAAAATGCTGGCCCATTTATTATAAAACATGTAGCAAAGTCTAATCTCTGGTAAAATCTTAATTTCTACGTGTCGTTAAATTTTTCAGACTAGGTAGAACATACTCCATTACCTATAATGCTTCTCATCTTCTCTATATTAGCAGGACAATATTAGACTCTTTAAAATAATTAATATACCTTCTCAACATCAGCTTGGGATGTCGTCCAGTAACAGACTTTTCTAGCAATTCTGTCAGAAGGCATTTTAATATTCTGAAAAGAAAAAGAGGAGATGTGATGCACAAAATATAATGTTTACCAGTATTGTAGATACTACAAAACTGTCACTGTAATCACAAGATTCAAAACAAAATTTTAATTAAAAATTAAAATGTATTTAATAGTATCATGCAATTAAAAATATCAAATTAATTATCATTATATTATATCATCTTCATTAAAGTTTTCAAAACAAATATATTGAAAGCAAACTGGCCTCCAAGAAATCAAGAGATTAATATTCATTTATATATTTTGTTGATGACATAATTTTTTATTTATTCATTAAAAATGATATATATTTAAATGTTAATGGTATCTTTTCTTCTGATATGAACCAAATAAACTAAATATAAACTAACCATCTGTCATCTTCATATTAAAATATGAGGATCAGTTCGGTAAAAAATAGATTGTTTAAGGGATGGGTTGTATTTATTATGCCTTAGCAAAGTTTGACTGAAAATAGTGGGAACCTTGCAAGGAACATATATTTTATTAAAATCTGTTTTCAACAAAGTTACTCACTCAGTAGCATACTCCATGTTGCTCTGGTAAATTATGATAAGCAGTGAAGCGACATTCACTCTAAAAACAAAGAACTCATTGTTATTTATGAACAAACAAATGAAGTACACTGTAACTCATAAGAAAAACAAATCTCATAAAAAATAAACAATTAGAATTTTTATTTAGTTTTTCTTTGTATTATTAACATCACGTGAAACATGTAAAACACAGAAGAAAAACAGCACAGACACTACTAATAGAACATAGCCATCTGTGATAGTGTGAAGAAATAGCTACTAAATCGGTTTTAATTTCCCTAAACAAAATAGTATTTTTACCATAAATTCCCAAACTGGACCATAATGTTAATCCTTGAAGGTCAAATACATGTATTTTAAATTATCCTTTTCATCTTTATGACAGTTTTTTTATTTTAATCATTCTTACAAATGAAACAACAGGCAATGTTTTTCCAGTTTTAAGTAAACTATATCTGCCTGATTTCTTTGACTATAAAACTATTTAAACATTATCCATTGAAAGTTTTTAATTTGGTATATTATAAACCAAAGGTCATTTGATTCAAAATAAACAACTTTTTTCTGGAATATCATTATTAAACCAGAAATGCTTTTTGGGTATCTGTAAAATCTGTTTTTTACCCCGAAGATAAAATGCATGTTGAAACATTATTCATCTGTACTGGAACTTACTTGTCTCTAATGCTGAATCCTCGCTGGCTCTCTAGAGTTCTAATGAAAGTCAAGATGAATGTCTTCTTGTTGAGCAACTGCTGGAACTGCTGCAGACCTTGATCAGAGAACCGGAAACGGCCATTTTTCTGCTATCAAAAAAATACATTATTAAGTATGATTCAGTATTAAGTTTGCCTTGTATAGTTAAGAGTAATTTATACAAAGTCAATCATTACTGTCTACTGATAAAAAAGATTCCTATATTAAAAATACAACTAACTTGCTTTATTAATGTGTAACTAAAATATCCTATGGCAGGTAGCTGCTTAATGCAGGTTATATTGTATTAAATTAGTTATTTCAGAGAAAATAAATGTGATTACATTTATATCATAATTTCATTCTGCAGTTCTACTAAACCCACTGCATTATGAAATGTGATGTTAATTTACGACAGTGGCTACTTGAGAAAGAAGTAAACTGTTTATGAAGTAATGATGCTAACCAGTGGAGGGTGCAGTATGACGTGGTCAGACATTCCTGGGAAGAGAACCTTGAACGTGTAGGAGTGATAATCCCAGAATGGAATCCCACTTGACACAATGTCTCCCGTCAGATCAGTCATGTCAGTCTGTAACTCGGCAAATGCTGCAAATTAAAAAAAAAAAATTATATATCATAGAAATACAATAAATCACAATCTACACTGAATATTTGACATCCATTTTTAAAAGTGTTTCATCTTAATCCATCATATTCAGTGAATAAAACGAAGTGAGAGAAAAGATATATTCAACTAAAATTGTTTATCAGATGTTACCACAGATTTATTAATATCAGTTAAAATTAAATTTAAACAACATCATCAATCATTTAGAAACAACTAAAAAACTAATAAAATGTCAATGGTACTATATAAGATGAACATATTACAGATGGTAAAGGAATTATTGTTTAACAATACCGAATGTAATTGCTACATATACATTACAGGATAAACTTATTACCACTACATAGATTATACTTGTGTCAATTAGCAGTGAAGTCCTTTAATGCACTTTTTCACAGACATTTTTATATATATACAAATTATTGAGTACTGGATAAAATGGTGAAAAACAATTACTGATGCTCTGACATTTCAGATTGAAAGTTTTAATATGATGAGTATGACTTGGCATAAGGATGAAACACCAGGGTCACAAAAGAAACTCATCAGATATGACCCCTGCTAATATACATTAACATCTATAAACATATATATGCTGATGAATTATAAAATTCAAGGCAATTAAAAACCCACCAGAATAACAAAAAGCTCAATCTTACCTTGCTTGCATTCATTCCTGACATTGCTCTCAAGGTTGTCCAGTTGTATCTGTAACTTGAGGTAGATGCGCTCGGCCTTGGTGCTCTGTCGCCGGTAGATGATCAGAATGAGCACAATGACAAGTAGGAGAAAACCACCCCCTGCTGCAATCCCAGCAATGGCCTCCATCGGGAAGCTGAACTTCTCCGGAACATCATATTCCACTCGGCCAACCTGGAACCGCAAGTTGTTAATCTTCACCTGTAATTAAAAAATACAGTATAAAATATATGATAGATTCCTTCAGACAATTATTTTAAAATATTTTGTGTAGTTAAAGTTGTCCGAAGAAACTATAAAATCAAACCTATAGATATGTATTAGGTTTTTTTCTATATTTCAGTCACTGCATATCACATTTGCAATGAAATTATTTAGAATATATACCAGACCCATGTTTATAAACTTTCATTACATCCAGACTATAGTAAAGTCTCAACTCATGCATGCTATTTGTATTTGATGTTAAGTCTCACAACATTATGGAAGAGTAAGTTCAGATTTCAAAGGTTTTAGAAATTTAAAAGTTTTCGATTTTTCAAATTGCAAATGAAGTAAGGTTTTTAAACTTCATTTTTTTAACATTTATAGATATACATGGTAAGTACTGAGTACAAAGGTATTTCTTCACTTTCTATACAAATGTGTTTATCAAGTATTTAACTAACCACAACATTGGGCAGCTCTTGTTTGTCCACTTTGCCCTCACTGTCTGTGCCTGGAGGTTGTTCTGGAGGTGGAAGACAGACAATCTGAGTTGATGACAATGTGGTGACGTTGCACAGCTTCTGGCCAATCAGAACCAAGACATCACCCTTTTCAGCAGCTAGAGTCAGATCTTTGCCCTGAAAATAGTATTACTTATTTATAGCAATGGAATATGGAGCGGGATGTAGATCAAACAGTAGTATGTCCACCTGTGAACCCATTGGTCATTGGATCAATCCTTCTCAGTGAACCCATTTGCAGTTCGGGCTATTTTCTGTTCCAGCCAGTGTTCCACAACTTTCTCAAAGGCTGTGGTATGTGCTGTCCTGTCTATGGGATGGTGCATATAAAAGACCCCTTGCTTCTTATCAAAAAGAGTAGCCTAGCAGCGGATTTCCTCTAAATGCATATTATGTCAGAATGACCATGTGATTGACGTCCAATAGCTGATTATAAGATAAAAATCGATGTGCTCTAGAGGCATCATTAAATTTTAAAAACTTTACTTTTTTTCTTTGGAATATGGAAAAACAATAAACCCTACCAGCGAGGCTACTGAGTGATACTAGTAACTCATACACAGGATACTTCATCAAGTGAAAAAGATTTGTATTATTTTACAGAAGTGTTTATGTATTGCCGATGAAGAATAAATACACAAGCAAGTCCCATCCAAAATACTCCAGTCTAGGAGTAAAATGGCAAATTTTCATCAAAACCAAATCCATCTAGCCTGAAACCTTTAGCCTTGCATAGAAATTGGTTTAACTTCCAGCATAATCAACAAATGAATTAATGTGTATCATGTTAAAATGACCCACCTCAATGATAAGCAGTTCTCCCTTGAATGTCTTGATGCCATGGTTTTCTGTGAAGTTGTACACAATAGGGTCGGGGTAGTAGTGCATGGTGGAGTCGACATCTGATGATGAAGCCGATAGATTCAGCACAGATTTCACCCAGTCCATCCTGAATGCCAACTGCACTTTCAAAACGTTAACTGACCTCTTTGATTGGTTGCTCCATGACGACCGTTTGAGACGCGTCTGCTCGCGGACCTCAGCAGGAAGAGCGGGAGTTGGGCACATCATGGTGGCTCCATTTAGCAAGGTGCAATCCTGAAATAACCATACAAGTGTGATATTATCCAAACATAGCAAAATACCAAACCAGACTGGGCTGTCATAACACTTCATAAATTCATGACAGGAATAATGTAGGTGTTTTTTATGGAATTTGGTTGTGTATAAAATTCATTTTAGATCATAGAAAAAAAGAATTTTTTTTTTTTTAAATAGACAAACAATAGAAATAAATAAATACATACATAAAAATAATATTATATTCATTTACATAAGGTTTTTTTCATGTTATCAAATACTACCCACTCAAAATAAATTTATCAGAATTAAAAAGACCCAAACACACTATTTTAATTAGCAGTTATTATGCATCAAACACATATTTGTGACATAGTCGGCAAAACAAATGTGATGTCACTGCATAGGCTACTCATTTTTAATTAGCAGCAAGATCTTTTATATGTACTTTTCATCCAATATTACAGTATACACAAGACCTTTGGATATACGAGTTATAGACCACTGACTGGAACTCTATCAATGAGCCACATAGAAATAATATAAATATTAGTGAAAGAAAGGAACATACTGTAGCCTTGGTGGGAATGAACTGGTTGTTAACTGCTGGAATGTAGGCAAACATCTGAGGTTTCTGGATGTAGCGGAAGTTCTTTCCTTGCACATTCAGGTACCGGCCACCACTAAAACAAAATATTAAAATATTATCATTACAAGAAAGAAACATGCTGCCACTATATAAAGGAAAGTTAATAGCAAGGAGTTGGGTTAGAAAGAAGGACCGTAGGAGCAGGAGGGGGACTACGGTGTGCTCAGTCCCCCACTTTTTTCGCCAGTTTTAATTTTGTTTATAGATTTGCAGTTTCCCACCACCTTTTTTATACATTCATAATAATTAGTCCCCCCACTTTGAAAAAATAGCCCCCCCCTTTGAAAATCCATCCTACACACCTGGGAGGTATTAAGAAGTGTACACCCTCTAAATGTTCAGGTATGCATTTCTATGGACTATTTTCTGGAGATTATTACCCAAAGCCCCAAGAGAGATAAAAGGTATATATTTTCATACAGGACACCACATACTTTGATATACCAGTAGTTTATATTTAGGTCTAGATTGAGAAGTGTATTGTTAGTCTATCATTTGTATCCAATCCACAGGCATATTCTGTGTGGGAGGGTCAAGAGGGCCGGGATCCCACTCTTTGTTAACAATGTTTTCTTTCTTTATAATTAGATCTTAACTTATTTGTGCCACACACCCCATAATATTAAATTTCTTAATGCTGTTCTCTTATCAAACCCACTTTTCTAAATTCCTGGATCTGCCCCTGAAATCACTGCACATATTTCTCTCAGATAAGAAGAGTGAATCGAAAGATCTAACAAGGAGATGTATCGGTAGAATTTTCAGGGGAGCAATTTGTCACTGTTACTAAATTGAATTTGCTAGAGTGATGAGGAACCCTGAAAACAACAGTGATCATGATGCAAAGTCCTCAAGAAAATCAATTATTTTTTACTGTCTTCATTCCTTTAGTGTTGATATTCGTTCAATGAAATCATGCATTCACACTGGCCACCTAATTGGTGACGCCAACTATATGAAGTGTCTGCAACCAGTTATACTTGATCTGATTAGTAAAGACATTTCAGATTATGAAAAGGTCAGGATAAGGAAGGTCCAAGCTGTATACATCAAAATATGACATATATATGTAATATAGACATTTTGTTTGTAGAAATAAATTCACCATATTTACTTACATTAACAAGAAAATATGAACTGAAAATTATTAATGGTTCTTACTTGTTAATAACAAGCTATATAAAACAAACTTTTTTAAATGTCAAGTAAAATTAAAACAAGACTGTTTCCAAGCTATCATACTGTTTTGGTTCAATGTTTAAACTCCCTCCCACCCCCAGCTTTTATTAAAAATTAGTTAACAACTCTTTTTTGGTTGTGATGATGTTTGATTTGACTAGAGGTTTGGACATACCATAATCCAAATTGATTAGAGGTAATCAAATTTCTAAATACAATGAAAAGAATTCTGCAAATTATGAGAATAATTTAGTATCTGATGGGGTATAACTCCAAATATATTAAGACTAGTGGCTCCCACAACAAGTCCAAGCAGGAACATAGTACACACTTGTAAATGAAAATATCAAATACATTTGTTCATGAATTATATCACAGTTAGTGAGTGAAAACCTATGTGGAGTGCTTGAAAGGACAGAGCAGCTATTTAAAGTCTGTAAATAGGTGAGAAGAATAAATACAACCATTCACCTTGCAATGCTTTTCAGTGGATTGATTGCCTCAATCTCAGGGTCCTCTCGGTAAAAGAAATCGCGGTTGAGAACAAATTCCCGATCATCATAAAACAGCTTAATGGGAGACCTGGGTGTAGCATCAGAGACCTCTTTAGTCACACACACAAGTGATGTTGCTGTCACTGATGTTCTGAAATTACAAAATTTGTCAAACATAAGATATTTATAATATAAAAACATTTTGTTACCTAAGTAAAACATATTTAGATATTTACATTACTAGACTTGCTAATGAAAGTTTGTAATTTAGTATACATGTACGAATGTAAAATATTTGATGATAAAAATAACAAAACTGTGACACATCACAATCTGGCGAATTAGAATTAAAAAAACACATCCAGCAACATAATATTCTAATCAGCAGCAAGTAATCTTTGATAAATATTTATCCATAGAACAGTAAACACCATATGAGTAGAATGGAAAAAGAACAAATTCTCACTTTTCCACGTTACATTTCTCACGACCAAAGTAAGCTTCTATTTTACTGCCAGTGTTTAGGTCACGTCCATATATGGTGATTTTGCTTCCACCAGACTTCGGCCCATTTGATGGCTTGATAGATGTCAGAACAGGACTCTAAAAATAACGTTTAAAATAAATATAAAAACAAATAATTCTTCAGAAAAGTAAAAAAAACATTACTTGTACAGTAAAGAATACAAGACATTATTTTGAACAGAATAAGTATCATTAAAAAAACAATATATTGTTTTTTCAACATTTACAATAAACACAAGATATATTATGACTTTTTTACATTATATATGGTTGTCATGGTAACAAAAAATGGAAAATGTTAAGTACAAAAATTTACAATCAATGAAAAATAGATTTTATTTTAGAATTTGTACAAAAATCATAGCTTTTGTTTAATTTTCAAAAACATTTACATTTCACTCTCACAGCATTCATAAAGAATTTTTTTATTTATATATGCTTTGTTTTTATCAATTTTTAATAACATCACGCAACACAATGAGATTTCAACATCCATTATGAATTTTTGATAATCATCCTTGAAGTGAAAAACTAAAAGGTTACTTCTATTGAGAAACATTACAAGCTATTTGTATAGAAACCAATGGCTGTTAATCTTTTTCAGTTATACTGTAAAGAAACAAGTGGCTTAAACAAAACAATGTTTAAATTAAATTAGAATATTGCTATCAGCTTTCATATTGACAGGAAATGATTTTTTCTAACAATGTTCTTTACTTAGTGGCTATTAAGTTTTATAATCATTTGTGAAACACAGTTCACAGAACAAACCTGTTAAATATATTACAATATGTGCTTCATTTCTAGTAAACAGCAAGGGGTCTTTCATATGCACTTTGCCACAGACAGTACAGTACATATCACAGTGTTTGATACACTACAACTGTCATCACTGGCTGAAATGGGAAATACCCCACTGGGTTCTGTGGTGGATATCCACAGTTCAACAATCCATTGCACCTCAACCACAAGTTATGTTAAATTTAGTTTAAAGCAAAGGAATGTTTGTTTAAAGATACCCTTGTATACTATTTAATCAGCGACTATTAAGTATTTGCTACAATTAGTCCACAAAATCCTGCTAGAGCAATATAGGCTGGCTAGCAATAAATATTCTAATAAGTCCACTGAAGGGAATCAATCTGATCTATCATATCTTAGGAGTATGTAGTTTCAAAGAAAGAAATTACTCATATAAAGAAAGGAAAGGATTTGTTTGTTTGTTCTGTGACTTTTGGTCTCTAGAGGAAACCAGCTACAACCATATAGGTTAATCTTTCCATTTAGAATCATGGGATGTTTTATATGTGCTTTCCTACAGACAGAACAGCACATACCATGGCCTTTGATAAATCTGTTGTAGACCACAGGTCAGTGTAAGTGGATTGCACGTATCCACTGAGCCTTTGGAGAGAACTCACTCAGTGTTGGAGCCAGTATAGAGATTGAAATTCCCATACCTCGACTGAGATTTGATTCCAGCCATGAGAGACAACTTAACCACGGCACAACCGAAGGCATTACTCCTATAAAAAGAGAAAAGAACTTACTCTGTATTGGAAAGGTTTGAAATATTTAGCCTCTGCTGATCCAACACGAACTACAACATAACCATCAGCAATCTGTCCTCGCCACTCAGTTCGGCAAACAATCCTGAAATACACCAAGAAACAATGACTAACACTAAATGGATATTTTTATACATTTACTTGCAATCCTATACTTGTTTATCTTCATTGCCTATTAATGATAATGTCATACTAGCTTGCACACTGAATACAGAAGGTATGAAATTTAGAAATGCTATTTATGTCATAACATAATTCATCAGAATCATATCACTGTCAGAAACAATCATCAAAAATACTATCAGAATAATAATTAGCTTAATCTCCTCTTGAAAATAATTATAAAAACTGAAAACAATTTTCAGCTAAAAAGTATATTTTTATAAGTTTAGAGTTACAGTATTGATAACAAGAACAGTAGGAGGAACTAATAAGCAATTCTACCAGCTAATCAGACTGTAAACTGACAGTATCTTTAGAAATGAATCATGTTTCAACACTCAACACAATCTGGTTACTGCGACATAGAAAACTTGATGCCATCAATATCAGACAACAGGCCACAAGTGTATGCAAATGAGCCAGACTTGATTGATTTTTGCCAAATCTAGACAACAGAACATGGCCAAAAATACAACTACAATCAATTAAAATAATAATAATTATTATATGTCTAAACTAGCATCTAAACATTTGTTGGATTGATTTGATAGTGCCTATTTGTAATGATATAATTGTGTTCTCAAATTAGCTGTAGTATGGTCTACAATGGAAAAGTAAAGTTTGTTTTATTTAACAATACCTCTAGAGCACATTCTAACATTTATTTAGAGGAAAAATGCTGCCGCCACTTTGGCTACTCTTTCTGATAAGCAGCAAGGGGTCTTTTATATGAACTGCTCCACAGACAGGACAGCACATACAACAGCCTTTGATGAACCAGTTGTGAACCACTGGTTGGAACAGAAAATAACCCAAACTGTAAATAGATCCACTGAGAAAGATCAATCCGAAGACCGACCGGTTCATAGGTGGACAGGCTACCGTTTGAGTTACATCTCGCTCTGTCTACAATAGAAGTAAGTAGTAAATAACTTACTTTCTTGATGGAGAGTACATGGCACGATACGGTGTACACTTGACATTAGCAATGGATACGGCATTCTCAATCTGGTCGAAAGTAGCTCCAAGATTCTTTCCCACTATCGTCACATTTGTACCTCCTTGAATGGGCCCTGACAGAGGATACACCTGCAAGTAAATGATCAATTAAAACTTGCAATAGCTCATGCTTTTTGATTAATTAAAAAGTAAAAGCAATATTGTTCATAGTAAGCTATATAAAGTGCTTATTCAGAAATCTAAGCATATTTTCAGCACAGATTCATTCCACTCCACCTCTTTCAAGTTAAAATACTATCTCATATCTGTTAAATCACCAATGTGCAGACACATCACCTACAAACTACTTTAACCAAATGTTAAAATAACTTTAACCTTATCATAATCAGATAGAATGACATAGATTAAGTACAGACTGTAACACATGATCACTGTTTATCCAGAGAGGGATCATGGGGTTCATGCCACCTCCAATCATACATTGTTTTTTGTCCATCATATTTTATATTTGCCTGTCTTGCAATCCTATTGGTGCTTTTGATGCAGCTGCTCCATCCAACCCTCCCAATATAATATCCTGGCTTTGTCAATATATACAATGAGTATACAGAGATATCCAACAAAAAAAGCATATTCAATATAACAAACAGAATGTTCCAGGGTCCACACATATTAGACTTTGAAAGTCCAGATTTGAATAAAGTCTAAATTCTTGCATGCTTTGTGTTTGGTACTGTTATAATATTAGATTATCCAGACTTTATGGATGTTTAGCTTTAATTTAAGCACAGGGCCAGCCTTTTGTTAAAAATATAGATAAAACAAGGTTCTGCTTACATCATGTATCTCCGGAGCAGGGCAAGACAAGACATTGGGGGTTTGGCACCAGGTGTTGTATTTGCATGTCCCATCACACCAGAGACACTCCAGGTAGGGGCGTGTGAAGTTCAGATTCAGACACAAACCACATTCTGCATGAGCAAGCACGTGGCACTTGTACAATGTGGCTGCAATAGTAAATACAACACAGTAACAATCAACAGTAACATTTACATTTGGTAGAAATAATAATTTTGCATATAACAATAAAAATAAATAGAAAACCTGTATATCAATAGATAGTAAAGTTTGTTTTATTTAACGATGCCTCTAGAGCACATTGATTTTAATATTATCATTAACTATTGGACATCAATCATATGGTCATTCTGACATATTGATTTAGAGGAAACCCGCTGCTGCCACATAGGCTACTCTTTCCAATAAACAGCAAGGGGTCTTTTATAAGCACTGTCCCACAGTTAGGACAGCACATACCTCGGCCTTTGATAAACCAGTTGTGGACCACTGGTTGGAGTCTATAGACAGAGTCTGGATTGTAATTAAAATTAAGAGGGAAGACAATACTTGAGATTTAGGCAAGTCTAGAGTTGTTACTAAAATGATGTAGAATGTTTATAGGAAACAAGTCCACTCTGTATCTGTGTTATCTGTGGCAAATGGAAGATGTCAGTGGATTGGTGTGCAGTTCTTTATAGATGTGCAGAGCTAATCCGTATGGCACTTGGTTTTCATAGCTAAACCATGCACGAGAAGGTCGAGTGCTGACTGGTGGTTGTAAGGTCTTTTAATAGGCAGTTAATAGTGTCATGATGCAGTATTGGTCGAATTTTAAATGGATATTATGGACAAGGTGCACATGTGTTTTTATTTAAAACTTTAATAACTTATAATGAATGAATCATCAATGGATTGAAGAAAACTAATATATAAATGATTCAACTCAGTTTTGTAAGTCATATGTGATTATAGTTTCTTAACACATTTTTCTACATAAGCAGAACATTCCTGTACTCACCTATGAGTTGACTGGTAGTCTCTAGGTAGAAGTTGTTTCCCCAGAAAACTGACACGGTCGCTTCAAGCATGCCAATGTTTGCCTGATACTCAATCTCAGGAAGCGTACAGGTAATATGGCTGGCATCCAGTCTTTCTGCCGGCGCCTCGTACTTCAACACACCAGTGTCAACCACACACTTGTAGTTAGCTAGACTTGGCTAAAATAATAACATTTATCTTTATTCAGAAACAAACCATAACACACTAATATCAACCACACACTTGTAGTTAGCTAGACTTGGCTAAAATAATAACATTTATCTTTATTCATACACAAACCATAACACACTAATATCAACCACACACTTGTAGTTAGGTAGACTTGGCTGAAATAATAACATTTATCTTTACTCAGAAACAAACCATAACACACTAATATCAACCACACACTTGTAGTTAGCTAGACTTGACTGAAATAATAACATTTATCTTTATTCAGAAACAAACCATAACACACTAATATCAACCACACACTTGTAGTTAGGTAGACTTGGCTGAAATAATAAACATAAATTTTTATTCAGAAACAAACCGCCAGAATCAACCACATACTTGCAGTTACATATGTAAGTAGATTTGTCTGAAATTATAACATTACATAGATCTATTATGACAGAATTTTATTTATTTTGAGCAACATATCCAGCAATTACTGCTTGGGGAGGAAATTTAGTTTGATGTGACATTTTGCTCCAACTGAATGTTAATATAATTGTTATAAAAAGTTGGCTTATAATTTGCTATACCATGAAACAAGAAAGTCTACTGTTACTGACTGACATTTATGATGCAAACAAATGAAGTTAATGGAAATAACTGAAGTGTGCCAGATATATTACAGGTGGAAGGAGACAGATTTAATGAAGGGAAATAAGATATTCAATCCAAGTTTCATAACCTGAACATGAGAGTATAGAAAACACTGCAACCTGAAACCTGTTGAGTGTTTTCGTTGATTATTTTATTATTTATTTTTTTGACATTTAATGCTTAAATTTACATTCTGCTGCTGAGTCAAGAAATACATCACCATTATTTATTCACTGACAGTAAACTACAATAAAATGAGAAAAGTTTCTTACTTTGAGCTCTGGGAAGTTGTAGCCTTTCAAGAGAACTGGTTTGCGTATTCCAACTGGTAGATAAATTCCATCAGTCTGTTTGGTGTCAATACGAGGGCAGTGCAGGGACCCCTTCCTTCCTGGCATGCTGCTCTGTGTGCACAATTAACAACTTCAGTGAACATACAACCAAAACAATTACACTTCTAAATTAATCTTTCTATAACAAATACTGCTTGAGATATTATTATTATTTATTAGTTGTTTAACGACACACACACACACACACACACACACACACACACACACACACACACACACACACACACACACACACACACACAC
>JAULBS010092666.1:0-17188 GCA_032355785.1 Symmetromphalus regularis | reverse complement strand
TGTGTGTGTGTGTGTGTGTGTGTGTGTGTGTGTGTGTGTGTGTGTGTGTGTGTGTGTGTGTGTGTGTGTGTGAAATTGAGAGGCTATCGTTATGAAAGATTAATATTTTCACCATCATCATAATACTATTTTCACCATCATCATAATACTATTTTCACCATCATCATAATACTATTTTCACCATCATCATAATAATATTTTCACCATCATCATAATAATATTTTCACCATCATCATCATAATAATATCATCACATTAATTATTACAAACTAAATTAATCGTACAGTTTTTCTCACAAGATAGAAGTCTTTTTTTTTTCTTTTTTTTAATGTTGCATTTGAAATCTGTCAATCTGTTTGTGCGTAATATCTCGGTCAACTGTTGGTGTGAACTGCACACAAAGAAAACAAGCTGCACACTGGTACGGCCGATGTGTCGTTATGTTGTCGTGTGATGTCGTCGTCACGTTCTGACGTAACGCAACTACACCGGCATATCCCCAGTCGCTCCTCTCACCTGTGTAAACCAATCAAAATGGTGAACTAGTGTTTTTGACCTGCATACTCCAATCAGATCGTGGTAGACTGGTACTTGATTCGTTACGTTTGAGGCAAGAAATAGAAATCTTTCTTAGTCGGTCTATATTAAACAAAATACTTTCAAAACCGTCCCCGGACATGAGGCACATTCCAGAGAAAGTGGCAAAGAACGCCGCCAAAAATGCTGGAACTGGGATCGAATCTCAGTCGAGGCATGAGATTTTTAATCTCAGTTCATTCGGTATACCGACCATTGGTTCAAAACTGGTTTATCAAAGGTCGTGATATGTGCTATCCTGTCTGTGGGATAATGGATATAAAAGATTCCTTGCAGCTTATCAATATCGTTAGCATCATTAGTGTGGCGACAGCGGATTTCGACCCTCCTACTGACACTAACCTCTACTGGGGCGTGGCCAGAGATGGAAAAACGTCGAGGCAAACCCAGAAGCTGGGAGATTGAACCATGTGGATAATAAATTTAGGAAATTCCAGAGGAGGCAAGCGTAAAAATTTTTTTTTTTTTCCTCAGTCCTATTCAGTCATCGCATTTTTACCCCCCTCCTCCTTTCAGAAAATCACATTTTGTCCCCCCTTTTCAGAAATACTACATCCGCGCCTCTTTTTAAGTCATATTTTAATTATTATATCACGTTACTTTTGTTATTTTTCAGCATGGTTGCTAGGCATCCAGGTTGTGATGACTGTGACCTTTCTGCTGACGATTGCGAGTTTGTTCATGACCATTATGTACATGACCAACTCATGTCCACCCAAGAAACATACGCGTAATTGCTGCATCATGAACATCACTATAGGTAAGGTCAGAGGTCAAATATTCACCTGAAATATACCCAACCCAAGGCCCACGGAGTGTTTTTCAAAGTGGGGGTGGAGATGGGGGTGCACTGAAAAGTAGGTGACCGAAGGGTAGCAGCTTTCCTGCTGGAAATCCCTTATATTTCGTAATCTCTTCGGATTTCGGCCACTTTATTTTGTCACCGAGCCAGAAAATATTTTAATTCAGCAAAAACAGTTTGCAGTGATTTTGTTTTCATTAGTTGTTCCCTAAAATGTGGGGGGTGGTGGTCATGACACCTCCCCCGCAGGGCCGGATTTAGACCTAGGAGGGACCGTTTCACTTCAGGTTCGGAGCCCCTCAACATAGAAATAGATTTACAAGACAAATGAACTAAGATGACAACTGCGTAATAGAGCTTAAATTTGTTTTTGTTTTATTAACATAATAACAGAGGATATAGATTTGTTTTAACATAATAACAGAGGATATAGATTTGTTTTAACATAATAACAGAGGATATAAATTTATTTTATTAACATAATAACAGAGGATATAAATTTATTTTAACATAATAACAGAGGATATAGATTTGTTTTAACATAATAACAGAGGATAGACATTTGTTTTATTAACATAATAACAGAGGATATAAATTTATTTTATTAACATAATAACGGAGGATATAAATTTGTTTTGTTTTATTAACATAATAACAGAAGATATAAATTTATTTTATTAACATAATAATGGAGGATATAAATTTGTTTTAGTTTTATTAACATAATAACAGAAGATATAAATTTGTTTTTGTTTTATTAACATAATAACAGAGGATATACATTTGTTTTATTAACATAATAATGGAGGATATAAATTTGTTTTTGTTTTATTAACATAATAACAGAGGATATAAATTTGTTTTATTAACATTATAACAGAGGATATAATTTTTTTTTTATTATTAACAATAACAGAGGATATACATTTGTTTTATTAACATAATAACAGAAGATATAATTTTTTAAAATTTTTATTAACTTAATGGCAGAACATTTACATGTCGTAAATTAATACTCTGTGACTGATTCTCTTTAAATAAATGTTCCTTATCTTTCTATTTTAGCTTTGTCCACTACAATCTGCATCATAGTGTTCGGATTGAAAACGAAAGTAGACCGGCAGTGGTTACCTCACCCTGATTCCAACTTTCTGTCCTGGTCATTCGCATTTGCTGTTCTGGCGGCGTTCTTTGCCACTTTTTCTGGAATGTGCCTCATGTCCGAGACCATTAGACTGACGACGGAAGAAAACAAACCTGAGAAAACTGTGGCACGACGAAAGATTTAGTAACGTTTAAAATGACTGGTTGGTTTTAAAAACTGGAACGACGGAAGAGTTAATAAGACGAAAATGATTGGTTGATTTCGGAAAGTGAAACAACAAAAGAACTTCAAAATGAATTGATCTTTTACTATGTTATTATTATTTTTTTTTTTAAACCGACATTTTAATTACTATTATTTTCTCGTTCCATCTATTTCGTTTTAAGCATTAAATGTGCGAGGGTGGACCAACAATGTTTAATTATCGGTTTGCTAAAAACATCTACTTGAATTATTTCATCTTGATTAATTTCCATTGTTGTAATATTCATCTTCTGCAGACTGTTTCATAATGTATACATTAAGGTGTAATATAGTGTGTTCAATAATTAACATATATTAGTAATGAAACACAAATACAAACATACCGTTATTTATTTTATTTTATTCTGCCATAGACATTTCTTGGTAAAGATTGTTTTTATTTGTTATTTATTGGGTTTTGGCTTTTTTTAAATTTTATTATTATTTAATATATATATTAATTATATATTCAATATGGCTAGCCTGGAAATCCTCATCAAAACAAAAATAAAAAAAAGTTTATGAAAACTTGAATGTAGAAATCTTACTTTTTTAAGGTTGTTTCATTACTAAAATAGGGTTAAATTGGACACACTATTGCATACCTTTCACAAATGTATTATTTATAATTAATGCCAGTTTTTCAATGTGTTAGAAATTATAAATTAGAAACGACTGTTATTATGTTACTAGTAACGGTTAGGTTTTGTCCTTAGCTTCGTAGCAAGCCAGGCAAGATTGTGCGGCTAAGTCATAAATAAAAAACACTTCAGATAAGGGTATTTTCTTACATCCGGCATCATCGAATGTTGTTATATTTTGATACTTTTTAAATATTTCTTTTTATGATTTTATTCAACCAAATTACTGTATCAATTATTCATATTCAGTATAACAGATGCGAAGCTGGTTGTTTTTCATTTGATCTTTAAAACATTAAATACTTCTCCCGCCAAAATAAGGTCTACCGTCTGCTGCGGTCCTGCTCTTCTCTGTTAAAGATCTTATCTAAGAATTTAAATACTGATTTTTTAAAAAGGGTTATTCTTGTTATAACAAGCTTTATTCATTATTATGCAATCTTAAATCAAATGCGTGTTTTGGTTTTCTCCAATTTACACGTTTTATTGTACATGTTTGTAAATAATATTATGTTCTGATTCTCATTCTGTTCTCGCACACACCAGATAATTTCGTATGCAATTTGTAGGCGACATCGATTTAGTATAATTCATGGTGTATAACTATATTTTTTTCTATTCATATTTAACATATCAAGAGCCCTACGTTTTTTTATGCGATGCAATATTTCTTCTGCTTCAAAAGTTGGCGTCTAGATGTCAAAAGTTTAATTGTATATGCTAATTTACTGGTGTGTGTGTGTGTAGATTTTATTAACCATAGCATAATTAAGTTAATTACCTCAGCCATTGAATCTTCTAAATTACAACAATACAAATTATATTTAATTATAAAATAATTTTTAAATATTTTAAATTAAAATTTGGTCCTTTATACAAGTGCGTGTGCAGAAAGTTTTGAAGTGGGTGGGGTTGAAATTGTGGCGGGCGAAGCCAGAATGCCGCGCGACGTAGACGCAAACCCACGTAATGTGATCTTGGGGAAATTTTAAAATACTGGATGTTTTAAAAGATATTTTGGCATGTTCTGAGGGGTTATTGCCAATATATTTTTGTATTAATCTTCATTTTTAAAAATATATTTTTCTGAACAGAGGTGTTAATATACTGGAATAACATTGTTTACATCCAAAATGTGAAGTGTCACACTAAAATAAGTTCCACAAAAGATTTCTGGCACAATTTTATGCTAATTTTAAATTCATACGTAATTCATCCACTTTCCACGTTTAATTTTGATTATAAAAAAAAAAAAAATTCTCTATGATACACTTTTTTGCAGCTAATATCCTTTTTCACTGCACTGTATATTACTGACAATTTTGTATATATTTTGTATTACTTGTATAAAAATGGAATTTTTAAAATAAATCTTTTTATATAAAATGTCATGTTATCATGTTATTATCTCAATGTATACTTATTGAAATAATTAGATGTTGTTTAATATGTTTATAACAAATATTGATATAAGTGAATGTTAACAGAAACAAAGAAAAAAAGAATGAATGAATGAACAAAATGAATAAATAAATGAATGAAACAAACAAAGAAATACAAAGGAAGTCCTGAATAAAGTAATAAGGGTTGTTTCAATTTATTTGTTAACACCCCATGGCACATTTAACTGTAGAATTGCAATTGTACAGAATGAAAATTCCACCTTTTGTTTCAAGCACCCACACAAAAATTCGAATCGTTTGTTTAACGAAACCCACAAAGCTCAGTGACGGTTGAGGATGCTCAGTTTACATCTTAATGACAGGGTTATCATAACCCAGATTCCAACAACATTCATACCCAACCTACCTAACCATCCAAAGTGTGAACATATAAAAGGCGTTTCAAGTGCATCACGCAATTTTCAGTCAAATGCCCAGCTTAATAATAATTTAAACAAAACTAAACAGTTTTACAAAATGTAACAATTTTATTTATTACTTTTTCTTAAAAAAAAAAAAAAAACTTTTTTCTATCCTCAAACAAACAAGCTGTAGGCCTAAGTAAAAGGATTATGTATGTGTAATTTGCAATCTTTTGACCACGTCTATAACCTATCTTTCTACACATTTTTGAAAAAGTATTGGGAAATTCATTATGACCCCTAAATTGTTGTGATTAGTATAGGAACAAACACTCGGAAAGGATTGTTTGTTTAACGACACCCCAGACTATTGTTTATTCAGCGGCTGTTAGGTGTCACGCGTGATATTTTGTGACTCATGGTCTTTAGAGGAAACCTGCTACATCCACACAGACTACTCTTTCTGATTAGCACCAAGGGTCTTTTATAAGCGCTATCCCACGAAAAGAAAAGGACATACCACGACTTTTTGAAGAACAAAATCATTATTTGGTGCCGAAAAGTAGGAGTCACACACAAAAAGTAAAGTTTGTTTTATTTATCGACGCCTCTAGAGCAGTGGGGTCGCACATAGATACATACATATATTTAAATTGGAAAATTAATAAATATATATTAAATATCTAAAACATGCCTCCCATGACCCTCCCCTCGGTTCCCACGCCAGTGCTGACAGTTGAGGAGCAAGTGGCATACACCATCCATTGGGGTTTGCGGATCACTAACACTGGATAGAAACCGGTATTGAGATTAAAAATAACTGCCTCTACTGAGATTTGATCCCAGTACCTACCAGTCATGAGTGACAGCTTAATCACTGCACGACCAAACATGTAATGCCAGCTACGTAAGAGCTTAATAGTGACAGGTAACATACAAAATGTTGCTTCTAATTTGACCATGGATAGATTATGTTGGAGACATACACCACGGCCCCCTTTTTTACACCAGTAGTGAGCCACTGGCTGGAATGAGAAAGACAAAAACGGGTGGATCAGACGATCAGCGGTCACTTTACCACTCATCAATGTCTCACTCCAAAAGAATCATCCAATACACAATGGATAGATTTGAAAACGGTTAAAAATAGATTGTGACAACTGCTACTACTTCAGCTTTTCGTGACCTAACTCCAAACGCGTCCAACCTGCCATCCCCGTCTTACCTGTTCAAATGGACTCGCCCAGGTAATGTTGTCATTTTAAAAATAATCCAACATGGCGTCTGGGAGAATCACTTGGCTCGCCATTCTTGGTCTTATTTTGACGGCGTTGTCGGCGATGAGCGTCGTCATCAGCATGGCGTCGACGAACTGGATAGAATCGCTGCAGACGCGCGACACCGGGTTTGGGAAGATGGGTTTGTGGGAAGCGTGTTTCGAAAATTACGTTGACAATAAGTCTGGTGGGTTGGGGAAACGTTATAATGGATGTCACGCATTGTATTCTTTCGAATACCGCGCTATATGGAGATGGCTTGCACCAGGTGAGAATTTTACTAATTGGTTTATATAAATTTGATTTTTATTCTTCTATGTTGATGCTTTCTGCTTGTGGTTTATTTCCGCTACATTTGTCGTCACGATTGAGTGATTCTTTTATTCATTCAGTCATGTGAAACGTCAGATTATAATTTATGTGATTATTTAATCACGAGATAACGTACAGCATACATTAACGTATGTATAAGTGTGTGTGTGTGTGCATGCATGTGTATATCACTACATGTGTGTGTGTTTGTCTATGTATGTAGGCCTGTGTATGTATGTATGTATGTGTGTGTGTGTATTATGTATGTATGTATATAGGTGTGTATGTGTCACTATATGTGTGTGGTATGCGTGTGTGTCATTGTGAATGAGTGAGTGTGTGTGTTATACGAGTGTCACTGTGTGTGAGTGGTATGCGTGTGTGTGTCACTGTGTATGTGTGTGAGTGTGTGTGTGTTATACGAGTGTGGTATGCGTGTGTGTGTGGAATGTATGTGTGTCACAGTGAGTTTCTGTGTGTTTGTGAGCGTGCGTGTGTGGTATATGTGTGTGTATGCGCGTGTGTGATATGTGCGTTATGTGTATGGTATGTGAGTATGTATGTGAATGTGTGTATGTATGTGTGCGTACGTGTTTGTGTGTGTATGGTGCGTGTGGTGTGTGTGCGTATTCGTACGTACATGTCTGTGTGTGTGTGTGTGTACGTATGTGTGTGTGCGAGTGTGTGTACGTACATGTGTGTGTGTGTGTGACACAGCATATACATTGATTACTGGTTTATTTCAGACTGGTTTATGGGGATTCAAGTCATGATAACGCTGGTTTTGCTTCTCAGCGTCGCCACCACCCTCGTCATTGTCATGTACTTTATCAAATGCTGCGACGCCAGCAGCGACTGGATCCTCGTCATCACTTCCAGCATTAACAACTTCGTGGCAGGTAACGTAATAATTAAATTTATACTATCATAGTTACCATATTCCCAGATCATATGGTATACAAAAAAATATAATGTGCTTGAATTGGGGGTTGGGAGGGGTGGGGTTGGAAGGAAGACCCGTGGACCCTATTAGGCCCTTGGCCTACAGCTTGCCCCTTTAACAACATCTATTTCTGATGGTTATTCAGATTATTATATAGCGTTATTGTGTATACGCTGGATTAGTAGTAAAGTTGGGATAGCTATTTTCCGTTCCAACCAGTGGTCCACAACTGATTTATCAAAGGCCGTGGTATGTGCTGTCCTGTCTGCGGGACGGTGCATATAAAAGATCCTTTGCTGCTTATCGGAAAAGAGTAGCCTATGTGGTTTCCTCTAAAATATATGTCAAAATGACCATATGATTGACGTCCAATAGCCGATGATCAGATAAAAATCAATGTGCTCTAGAGGCGTCGTTAAATAAAACAAACTTTACTTTAAAGTTGGGATATTAAAGGAATTGAAACTGAATGGTACATCACTCATACACATAAAATATAAACACTGGTTAAAAAAAACCCAGGGCTGCTGAGCACCCGTAGCTTTTTCAGGTCTGAGTAATATAATTTACATACACCACCATAATGGTACGCATAATCTCAAAAATAATTCACGTTGGTTTAATAGCGGCGTATTTAGTTTATCAATTAAATTATTTTAATTAATAAAACGTTAAACTTTACGATTATATGGACCAGAAACAAAGTTTTAGGCCAGATTAAAAAAAAATTGTTTGTTTCACTGACCCGCCAATCCTACATTTTGCTAAAATAAAATTAAAAGTGAAAATCGACACTTATTTTATTTCCACCGACTGTCGTGAAGGCTAGAAAAGAAAGAAAAAAACCTGAATACTATATTTTAACTATAAAAGGCAATGTGGGTGCACTACCAAGTGTTTAAACAAAACTATTAAATTTACACTTCATTTCATAGGTGGTGAATATAGAAGTATATATGACCAGTTAATTTTACACCAAATGTTATTTTCCCTATCCCAAGACATTTTGTAACTTTTTTTAAAATATTTGTTTTCCTCCCTTCGACATTATTATTATTATTTTAAATTATTATTATTATTATTTTTTTGGGGGGGGGGGGGAAGAGAGAGCTGTTTGAGAAACTTAAAATTAAAAATCTCTGGCCTTATGGGCCTAAATCCGATTTTTTAAATTTCTTTTTATTTCGTATGTTGTTTCTGTGACCAGCCCCGATAACGCCATGGTTACGTTGTCGAATTCATGGCTGGTATGTATTGAGATCAAATCTCAGTCGAATCATGGACTTTTTAATATTGATAGAAGCCAACTTTCCCCAACATAGTGAGAGTTCCTCAAAGCTTAGTGCATTACTTAAACCGACCAGTGGTCCACAACTGGTTTATCAAAGGCCGTGGTATGTGCCTTTTCAGTCTAATCGGAAAGAGTAGCCTATGCTGCGGTAGCGGATTTGCTCCAAAGACCATGAGGCGCAAAACACCATGTCTGACACTTAATAGCCGCTGAATAAAAACAATGTGCTGTCTGATCGATCCTTCTCAGTGGACCCATTTGCAGTTTGGGCTATTTTCCCTTCCAATCCGTGGTCTACAACTGGTTCATCAAAGACCATGGAATGTGCTGTCCTGTTTGTGTGAAATGCATATAAAATACCCCTTGCAACTTATCGGAAAGAGTAGCCTATGTGGCGGCAGCGGGTTTCCTCTAAAATATGTCACAATGATCATATGATTAACGTACGATAGCCGATGATAAGATAAAAATCAATGTGCACTAGAGACGTCGTTAAATAAAAGAAACTTTACTTTTTTGTTTTACAGGTTTTTTCCTCGCCGTCTGCACGATAATGTTTGGGGTGAAGGTCGACACTGAAAGAGACTGGCTTCCAAATCCTGATTCCAACTATCTGTCGTGGTCTTTCGGAATGGCCGTTTTTGCCGGCTTTCTCGCTTTATTCGCCGGGATGTGTTTACTTGTAGAGGGTCTAAGGATTCGGCTTATTACCCAACAACAGTCGAGAAGAATTAACTATGCTATGAAACCTGTGCCTAGATATTAGACTTAAATCGTTTGCAGACGACACCTTTTCACCATGGGAACATTTTGTATATATACTTTTGGACGTTAGTATGCCAACTATGATCGTGTTTGAGCACTTGTTGATATAAGCACGTTAAACCAATATATATATTTATGGTCCTATATATAACAGCCACCTGCAAATAACGGCCACTTTTGTGAGATTCCTTGGTGACCGTTATATACAGGTTCGACTGAATATGTATAATACTCAACATTTGTTAAAGACCATGTAAAGAAGCTTAAATATATCTCCTGCAAACATAATAGGCATACGAGATGGGGGATGGTGGGGATTGCTTATCCCCTCCCAAAGCTGGCGCAAGATCCTTATTCAGTCAAAAATTAAGGTGACTTTCTGGTTTGGTTTTGTTTAGTATCATTACAGTAACTATGTAGTAGTCTTAAGTGTAAATGTGAATAGACATTGTTATCGAGATACTGGCATTTTCTTTTAAAACCCTTAAATTCGGGAAAAATCTATGCATTTCCCCTTACAACCCCCACCCACCCCCAACCCCCAAAAATTGGAATTCTTACGCGTTTACCTGTGAATTAATACTTTTGTGCTTTCCAACATCTCAGTATGACAGACGCTAGCACAATGTTGCTGTTGCATGCAGCGGTTCAAATGTGCCAGTTTTCATAATATATGTTAATTCCCAGTTTCTCGTTGACGGTTCAGCCACGATCTATACTTCAACCCATTCTTTTAACAAGTGAGGACACGGTTTGAACAAAGAATCGCGATTCAAATGTCGACGAGAAATCGGCCCTAAGTTATGTTGATTTATTAAATTTATCAAACTACACAATCAGTATATGGTCCTTAACAAATAAGTAGTGGAATATTACATGTTTACAAACGGATAGTAGATTAATGCGCCGAGTGATGGCCATGGGACATGTTCACATGACCCAATGTGGTCACCCATGAACCCATATTACTTAACTCAGGAAGTAGAAACCAACGCTGGATCCATGCTCTGAGACGAGTAGAAATAGCTAGACTAGAAAAATTGAAACTATGCTGACTAGTATCTCGTGGACCTTTACCCTTTAACAAAACACACATCTTCAGACTTCAACTTTTTTCATATTTTCGATTGCATAAAATTTTAAAACTGATTCTATGTATTTTTTTCAAAGTTAATTTCAAATCTGAAATCACTTTTCCACTACATGCTCAAGTTCTCATGGAATTTTGAACTTGAGATTTTCGTTAAAAAGAACACCCATTGCTATTTACACTAGGAATAGCTTGAGAACTAGGCTTAACTCTACCCTAACCTAAACTTAGGCGAATCATGCTAATTTGTTTTTACAAATAAACATTTTCTTTATCCTTATTGTTCATTTTCGATTCTAGAGATTTATTTGATTTACAAAAAAGTAACACCTGGTTTTCCGTAAGCACAAATTCTTGCCTGAATAGGACATATTTGAACTTTATATTCCATCCTTATTAATTGTTCTGAATCACCAATCATGTTTATGTCGAAATATATGTTAATAGATCAATCTGTTTGCCTTTTTTCAAACTTAAGTGCATATTGTGATGCACCTATGCAAAAAATGAAAATGTTGAATTGCAAAAAGTCTAGAGCTTACAGAGAAAAACTAATTTCAGATTTGAATTCAGCACACTCGAATCGGGTAAGAACAAGTGCTGGTATCAACGTAACAAAATCTTTGTTCCACAGTGTTATCAATGTACTTAACTTTATCAAAACTATATTACCTTGTTTGGAAATGTCACTACCAATTAATCTACTAGTATGTTTAAATGATTCTTTTTTTAAATATATATTATAAAGTATACAAGGTGAACATTGTCTGACCTTCAGAAGGTCACAGAAGGTCAAATGTGATTAAATTTTGTGGATAACTTTTTATCAAATGATTATTTTTATGAGGGATTTTGTTTTAGTTGATTTTCCTCCTTTAACCAGGTAGCTTGTTTTTACGTAACAAATTTCTATTAACACTAGATGTTATTTTATAAAATATTTTAACTGGAGGTTGATACTTTTTTTTATGGCAATGTATCACGACATTTGCTTTTTAAAAGTGTCTTTACTGGTAAGTAAAGAAAGGTATTTTGTGCAATTAATGGTTTCCTGTATTATTATTTTATTAGTAGTAGTATTAATAATATTTTCTATTATTATTATTTAATGTTTATATAACACTTTGAAAAATTATAATTTGTCAAAAATATAAAAGTAACCTAAAAATAGTGCATTACATATTTAGTAAATATTCTAAATAAACAAAAGAATCATATTCTTAATTAAATTTGAAGGGAAAACGCATTCCTTCCAATCTCCACTTTTCAGTTTTAATTGTATGTGTTTGTAAAAAAAGATGTATTATTTAAAAAGGTTGCTCTAATCCGTCATATACGGAAAAAGCTTCAATTATTTTATTCCATTCTAAAGTTGAAGGATTTCGGAGTCTCAGGCTGAAGACTGTGGTTCAAAACCCGTCAGAGGCTGGCTCGCACTTGACTACGTGTCGAAATTATCAAATGTTTGACATCCAATCGCTGATGATTAATAAATCAATGTGCTCTAGTGGTGTCGTTAAACAAACAAAATAAAATTATCGTTTTTCAATCGAAAGATGAAATATAACTTTTTGACAAAGTAATTATTTCCTCATATGGATTTGTGCTTTCATAAAAATGAGAGATCTCAGTTTGTATACTCAACAAAGAAGTTTAGGATCAATGATTACTATTATTATTATTTTTATTTTTTTAGCCACTGCACTAATTGAATACTTTTATGAAGACGAATTGTTTGATATCAACGACCCACTCACTCTCACCCCACACACACGCGCACACACACACACACACACACACACACACACACACACACACACACACACACACACACACACACACAAAGCCACCCAACTTCGTTACGTTTGGCCATTATTCTATGCTGCTTTACAGCATCGCCATGTTTTTCTGGTGTCGAAATGGTTTCTTTGGAGTTAGTAGGGCAGCTCTAGAGAGGGATACAAGCGATACAGACTCTCTTCCTCAAATTTGAAAATGACCTCTTTTTTCTATTTAATAGTTTATTGTTTTAATATTTCGTGATGTCACTCAGAAATTATAATATTTCAGTAACGTAGGAAGGATTTTCAAAGTGGAGGGCTGAATTTTATGGGTGTATAAAATGTTTTGCGCAAAACTGCGTGCGCCGCAGATACGATGCCCCAGAAGGAAAAGTTTGAAATATTAACTACTTATATAGCGATTCTAGCGTGTTTTCGATTTATTACCTGTGATATTTTTAACCATATTATAAACTTGCGAAAAAGTGTTGGGGCGGAGGCTGAGCCCCCCTGGCCCCCCAGGCTCCCACGGGCCTGTATTAATTGGTCGTTTCGCTTCCTGTTCTTTAGCGAAGAACTATGTAAACTGATCAATTGGGTTATCGATGGTACACTTTTTAAATGTTTCTGTGCCTATTCTGCCTTGGAACCGTCACCTCACCCACCACTACACTCCCCTACCCGCACTAAAAAGGGTAGATCCGAACCAAGGTTATGGTATTCAAGTTCTCATGTAATCTGTAAACACATTTTCCTGCAGACATTCGGGGACATGTAACGACACAACACATGACAGACAAAAATGATGTATGACGCGATACATTTTTTGTGTGACCTTTTAAATGTCTTGCGTCATTTTTCTGTGGGACAGAACACGTTCAAATTATGAGAACACTAACGCTCGTGTTTAAAAAATCTTTTAACTCTCAATAAAGCCATGCATTGTAATAAAATTAAAGTTTTCAAACTCTATGGAAGACTATGTCCAGTTTTAAAATGTTTTATGAGCACATGGTTTGACAACACGATTTCATCATATCAAGGTATTTTTGAAATAAAAACCATAGTCGCTTTCAATCCGTTGATTTAAAAAAAAATAAAAAAACATATATATATATATATTTTAAATGTGGTCCTATAGATAAATCAAATTTGTTGGATAAATATTGAAAAATAAATGTTTCTATTCAATGTTATCTTCTGTATAATAGTTTTCAATTTTGAATATAAATTAGAACAAAATAAGCATTTGCAAACAGAAAGTGATAGTGAACAAACTTCAGTCACCTTTATATGCCTAACTACAATCACGTTTTAATTAGAAACCAGAAACAGAGATTTGTGAATTTTATTTTCGAAAATGGCAATATTTGCCAATCTTTTAAACATTTCAGATACCAAGCAAAGAGAAACTAAACCAAGACGCATGTAGTTAAAGAAATGTCAAAAAGTGTATTTTCAATAATATGTTTTTCAAATATTTTGTAAAGTAATTATTAGAAAATGTGCATTAGCATACACAGGAGGTGGTATTTAACAACATCCAGTAAACTGCGCTACCTGAAAGAGGGGGGGGGGGGGAGGAACGAGGAGACGGGGATGCCTCTCTAATTTTTTTTTGAAATCCTACATTTTTAAAATGCCTTTTCCGGCTAAACCCAATAAAATTCAACATAATTTCAATGTTTAACGTGTTACATAGAACAATCGTTACGTAAGATAATAAAGCTTTATTAAAGAAGCAGTCTCATAGCTGCATTAGCTGGCAGTCGTCCAGAAATAATTGGTTTGAAATGTAATGTATTTGAAGAAGCATGCTCTTGATTACAGGCACAAAACAAATTACCATCAGTTACTTCCAGAAAAATTATAATTCATAGATAAATACTTTAAAGTGCACCTGACAGGAACAGGTGGCAGTCCTCTTAATATTTATGTTGAAATATAGAGTATGTCAATTGAATTCATACAAATTACTGGCAATTAAAGCAATCTACGAATATACCATTCATATTGTAAAGTTAATTAGGAATTATTTAGCACTAACATGTGTATATTTAAAAATAGCAGTGGTAATACATCGGACTCTCAAGCTAAACAGTGGTTCAAACCCCGTTGGAGGCTGGCTCACACCTGACTACATATCAAAATTACCAAATGTTTGACTCCCGATAGACGATGATTAATAAATCAATGTGCTCTAGTGGTGTCGTTAAAAAAAAAAAAAAAAAAAAAAAAAAAAAAATTTTAAAAATAAAAAAAAAATAAAGTTTAACCATGACAGTGATACTTTAATACTTATACGAGTGTACTCGAACTTAACTTACAGCGCCAAGAAACGACCATTTCATTTACCCAAGCTAGTTATTGTTTCAACGCGATCGTAGGCAATGTTTTTATTTTGATATGTTTTTTGGAAGTCTGTCTTTAATTAGGTTCGAGCTATACATACAGCTCAGGAAGCTGACAGTTGAAACGACACACCAGCTATGTAAAGGTTCGCTGCAATTCTTTTCAAAACGACAGATGTTTCGGATCATGTTTCCCACAGCTTACACAGGTTAACGAAGAAACGTTCAATAATATAACTTCATGATCTATGTGACTACCGGTGTTGTAAAACACAAATAATATGAACCGTGAAGCAAAAACGCACAATTTTCGCATTTGTTTCTCTTCTGTTTTCACACATTTATGGCACGTAATGAAAAAAAATAAAATAATAGGAAATGTTTTCCAAAAATAACAAAGTAAAATCCACAAACAAACTAAACAAAACCAACAACAACAACAAAAATAAATAAATAAAAAAACACACCCAAAAAGCCAAAACAAAAACAATATTTTTAACAATTTCCTGGGATATTGTTTTGCTACTACATAATATATCATACATAATTCTTATAGTGTCACCATTATATTTATTTGACTTAAAACCAGTTTGATATTGATTGATAAGAATATGAAAAATATTCTTTAGTTTTTCTGATATGAAATTAAGAAAAAGTCTAATTTTGAGCTTGTTTTAATGGATTGTTCCCTGTCCGTGTATAAGTATGCTCTCAGTTATTACGTTCTCATCAGATATTTACAAGGTTCAAATATTTAATTATCTCTCATCATGACGTTTAGATTATATAGTATGCATTATTAATTAAGTTTTCTTGATGTAATATTTATTAGTAAAAAATAGGATTATCTACATTTGGACCATATAGTTTTACTAACGTTAAATGTATATTGCAAATAAACATACGTACAGTTAGTAAATTTCCACTATTTCCTCGAAAAACAGTATGTCCTTTATATTCAAAATTATTATTTAACAATATAGCTGTTCCATAAGATTGACTATTACTAGAATTAAAGATGATGAATAGCGGTTTTTCTGCCTTTTTGTACAAATTGAAAAAAAACTGCATATGATCAAAACACTACTTGAACATAATTATGGTTGATTTTTATTTGATTATAAATATTTAAAAATTCTCATCAGTCTGGTTTTGTGTGAAAATAAAATTGGTTTTTAACAAAATAACATTTTAACTACGGTACACAATACTTCTATTAGGTAATACAGACTATAACTCTCAAGAAATTGCTGACATGTTCGAAATGGTTCAACAGTTCATAATAGCAAGCGGACGTTTTGGTGATTTTTTTATCATTCATTCATTCATTCATTCATTCATTCTCTCTCTCTCTTCTACTCACACACTTTCATATTTCTCTATTTTTATCAGTCATATTTTGGTAAAAAATATATTATGTAAAATGTAGGGAGAGACCTTAATATAGACACTGCCTATTGGTCAATTTCAAACGTTTGTAATATTATCGTTAATAAAATATTGTTTTAAAAAATATTATCACTTTGCGGACAACCAATCACAGACGCTGTTTTATGGAGCACATTATACAACCAAGATGGCCTGCTAGAATCCCTACGCTTGAGTAGTCACGTGATCATGTAATTAGTATTAAATGTTCTGACTGAATGAAAGCATTGTATGTATAAATTGTCCTCATATTAATAGCGAAATAGTAGTATAAGAAAAAAATGTATACGTAAAGCAAACAATTGTTGTATATATTTCGATGTATAAAACTTTATTGTAATTTTATGCTTGAAAGTAAATGAATAGAACAGTATTGTTTTTCTTTTAATGACCAACTACCGATACGAAACAAAGCCTTTAGTTGTCGTAATAACTCATTATGTGTGATTATCTTTAAAAAAAATCATATCTTATTCGTATCTTGAAGAAAATAAATTGTACATTTTTTTCGCCCTTAAAAATATTTTCTTTTCTTTACATCTGCAAGTCCCTTGTAGTTGTTTGAACGTCATGCAAACCCGTTATTCATTGTCAAATATGACAGGAGGATATTGCAAAACAAGTTTCAAATTATAAAGTATTTTGCATAGATAACACAGAATGCTATAGCTATTTGTTGTTTTAACTTTAACGCCTGGCAACTATTTAAAATTCACCCCCAATAGCCGATGTTTATTTTTTGTGCTGGGGGAGGGAGGA
>JAULBS010092655.1:0-17189 GCA_032355785.1 Symmetromphalus regularis | reverse complement strand
GAATTATGCTCACGGACAAATAAATCATAAACCATAAACTCGACATGGAATTCCCTATACCATGGTTCAGGTAAAATATCTTGAGTGATATAAATGGGGCCATCTAGATTTCACAAAAATTGTTACAGTAAGTTTGAAACTGGACCTTCATTTTGTTTTTGGTCGGGTTTGGGCGGCGTAAATTATTTTTAATAAATGATGTATTATGTATATTCTTCTGTTTGTCCATCCATCCGTTTTCTGGATTCTTCCAGTCAGTCTGTGACACATAGGCTAATCTTTTACATGCTCCGTCCAACAGACAATACAGCACATACCACGGCCTTTGATGAACCAGTTGTGGACTACTGCTTGGAACGGAAAACAGCCCAAATTGCAAATGGATCCACTCAGAAGGATCGATCCGACGACCGACCGGTTCACAAGCGGACACGCTACTGTTTGAGCTACATACCGCTCCTATTCCATCGTAGGAGCATAATGCATTGAAATGTAAACAGATCCGAATAGTATATTGAAATCATAACATTATATTGATACCATTTACAGTAATTTTCGTCCATGGTAATGTCTTCATTAAATCCACAGGGACCATATGCTACACTTACAAAATCGCAATTTCAGGTCGATGAAATGTTTTTGGCCCAAAGGGAATATTATTTTTAGTTTGTAAAGCTCATCCTTAACATGTTTTAGAGTTATGTAACGAGCTATTTGGGCACGTTGTGTATCTTCTAAAGACTGTAAAGTTGATAAAGGATAATATTATTGCAAGGAATTAACCACATATGTGACCCATCACTACAAAATGAGTCTCAACTCGCAATCCGCTATCAGCGCTACAGACGAAAATAAGCCCCGAGGTACTATCTGGGTTCTTTTCATTCTTTCTGAAAATGTAAAGTGATCAAACCTTGTATTATGTTACAGTTAACTTATTTTGCTCTAAAATATCATATAAATGTTTAAAAGTATGGGGGAAAACTGTGATATAAATAAAACAATTTTTAAATTCGATTTTCTCAAATGGCGCCAGCATACCTTTCAACTTCAAACATCCGTAACTTCAAGACTAAATGCAGTAGAAACCTGATTCAAGTATCAAAATAAAGAACAGAAACTGACCGTTTTAACAATGTCAATAGCTAAAATAACCGCAGTTCGAGTTAAGACTCATTTCGTGATGGCATGTCACGTATCCTCTCCTGACTTATTTTGGCCCTTAGCTCATTCTCCCTCAAACTGTTTCCTTGTTGCTTGTGATCATTTGAAGACTGTCGACATTAAAAACATGAGATGAACTTTTTATGATCAATACCTTTATGGGCATTTTTTTCTTCTATTTGATGTGCGTGTGTCCATACATCGTGCAAAACGTTTACGATTATTGATGGCAAATGTTTATGGTCACGCGACTCATAATCATAGTTCATTTCTCCGATACAGGAATAAGGCATTCTTCGAAAAAAATAGTTTATAGTCTTGAGTCTGATGTTTTAACCCATTAATAACATTTTAAAAAAATAGTTAATTGGATTCACGTTTCTGTTG
Source organism: Symmetromphalus regularis (assembly GCA_032355785.1). Taxonomy (NCBI): domain Eukaryota; kingdom Metazoa; phylum Mollusca; class Gastropoda; order Neomphalida; family Neomphalidae; genus Symmetromphalus; species Symmetromphalus regularis. The sequence goes on along the minus strand of JAULBS010092655.1, from coordinate 15,638 downwards.
TGGTTCAGTATAGTTTGGTATGAGGAAGGTAAAGTAAAGCAAAGTTTATTTTCGTTAACGACGCCTCTAGAGCACGTTCATTTTAATCATATCATCGGCTATTTGGACGTCAGTCACTTGGTCTTTCTGACATATTTTTATAGGAAACCCGCTGCCGCCCCATAGGCTACTTTTTTCGATTAGCAGCAAGGGGTCTTTTATATGCACTGGCTCACAGACAGGACAGTACATACCACGGCCTTTGATGAATCAGTTGTGGAGCATTGGTTGGATCTGAAAATAACTCAAACTGCAAATGGGTCCACCGAAAAGAATCGATCCAACGACCGACTGCTTCACGGGCGGACACTCTACCGTTTGAGCTACATCCCGCTGACGGTTTGAGGAAGGAGAACATTATTAAAGCCTTTAATAATGGGATAAGTAATATCACCTCAGTGGCGTAGCTTCAAACGAGGCAATGAGGCAACTGCCTCACTAGATTTTTTAGCAGAAAACAAATTAATGTGATTAATATTATAAAAGTTAAATAACTAGCATTGCCTCACTAGAAAAGAGACCCAAGCTACGCTAATGCACCTGGTTCTGGATCCCTTCCCTTAAGAGGCGGGGCCTGGGCGATGAGCCCGAACCATACTCGTTTAAGGTTTAATGATAAGTACAGAAGCATAGTTGCACAAATGGCATACACATAATATAAAAAATTATTTTAATTTTGTGAGATAAATTATACTAAACTGTCTGATTAGACACTTAAGATCCTCCTTGTTTTGACGTGCCTGTAGTAATCTTTCAAAACATATTTTAAGAAATTTTGATTAGGGAAGATGAAATAAATCTATACTATTTTACTTTTGTTTTATTAACCCTTTGCCTTCTCAATGGTATTATAGTTTTGGCATCTGATGGCAAAGGTTACTGTACGCGAATTTTCTGTTTTTCTGATTTCAAATCATACTAAAAATTCTAAATATTTCATTAGTGTCTTATGGCTGTTACAAATGTTAAGAGTTTTCCATTCAATATAATTACAATTTGTGATTTGTGATTTGTGTTGCTAACTTTCAAAAATGTTCCAGAAACTGAAAATTCACTGTAGCAGAAAATGTGTTATATTATTATATAAAACCTTCTTATGGATGTTTTGAAGTTCTCTTAAAATTTTAATATGCAAAAATTCCATACGTATCTATGCATCGAGCACGTGGTACATGTAGAAGACAAATGCATGAAACGTTTCCTATGACAACGAACTTGTCACCTTCCCTATTTACGTTTACATGTATGTTTAAATTTATTAGTGTCTTTTCTTTTTCTTTCATTCATCTCATTTCCATGACGTTATAAGTCAAGACGATCCATTGTAAATATGTTTGCGCTAAATGTCAGATTATTTTTTTTATCAAAATGTGCAAGGTTTTTACAGAGCCGGCCCAGTTAAGTTCAAGGTCATCAAAAATTGGATCATTGGTTCATATATGCATGGCATGTTAATATAATCTTTTTTTTAATAAATTAAATAAAGTTTGTTTCTTCTGAGCCGTAATTAGCTTGTAGCTAGGGGCCAGTTGTTTCAAACCTTTTTTTAAAAACATAAAATACAGGCGCGGATGCAAGAGTGGGGTCCAACTGTGATGGGTGTACAGGACTGGGTGAAAATGGTTAAGTTTCACGTCCTTCCACTCGGAAAATATATATTAAAAAATACGAGAAAAGTGGGGTCCGGACCCTGGATTCGCTACTGAAATAACATATAAGTAACGAATTTTAGCCCTCCTGGCCATTTATCAGCCCCCCTCCCACCCTTCCCACACCCACTCAAGAAATCTGTTTGGCTTTACAGCACCCAGAAAAAAGTTCCAATGAACTTGTTCTCTTTAATTTTCTTTTAAATTAATTACAAGACACAAAATACTGTTGAAGGCGAGATATTCAATAACGCGTAATTATTGTTAAAAAATGTTATGCATTTGTTCTTCCACATAATTCTTGGAAATGTTAGTGGGTTTTTTCTGTTTTGTGGTTTGGGTTTTATTTGAGAAGGGTTTTTTTTAAATCCATTTCGTGGAATTCTTATTCTTTAAACAAGTCTTTCTGGTTTGCATTTGACTGACTTTTAATGCTGTAGGACAACAAATGAATTTTATTTTGTGTAACTCGATGAATCCGCTGGGAGGGGGGCGGGGTGGTGCCTTGGTCGTACCACGTTTCGACTTCAGGATTGAAATTCCAGTTTGAACGCTGAAAAGGTGGTTGGTTGGTTGAATTTATTTCCGTGCTTATATCCAGTTCAGGTTCAAACATGCTGTTCTGGGCACATAGTGAGCTTCCTCTGCTGTCTGTTTAGGACAGAGATTTGTATTAGTAGGAGAGACAAAACCCACAGCCGTCACACCATATGCGCCTACTCTTATCGATAAGCAGTAAGGGATATTTTATATGCACTATCCCACATACAGGATGGCACATACCACGGCTTTTGATAAACCAATTGTGGACCACAGGTTGGTGATAGTGTTACACACTTACCCACTGAGCCTTGCGGAGCACTCACTCTGGGTTGGAGCCGGTGTGAGCGGAATACAAGTCCTAGGACTTAGATTCCTTGGGAATGTTGGTCCGACTGCCAGTATTGTAAGTCCAACCGAAATGCAAGTCCGATGGCTTACATAAAAGTATAATGTAAATAAAACAAAACAATACAGTTGAGGATTTTTATTATTATTATAACTGAACGAGTTCAGCCATTTTGGCCACTGGTTTCACATGTCACCCCTTTAAGTTTGTTCGATTAATACACATTTACAGTGGTTGTCAGTCCAACAAGTACGTCTCACTATTTGTTAAACCTCTGATTATATGGTCCTAACCATGGCTTTTCCTACTTTCCTCCTTTGCGATCTTGTCGCCGCATGTTTTTCTTCAAAATCGTTTTTCCGACAGCGTAGTTCTTGAAAACAAATTACAAATTCAAACATGTTTGACGCTAACTTTATGGATAATCACTGGCAATTATAACGTGTCATATATAATTATAATTGTCTGTTAGACCTGTGTATTCAAGGAAAAACACAAATATAATATGTAACTTTACGTCAAATAATGCATCTCTTTAACCGTTGCTTAAGAATATGTAGTTTTCAGTCAGATTTGTTAAACCGAGAAACATTAGTATTTGTTTTACAAACATAAAAGATGTCTTACATTTAATAGCTTATATACAAATAATCGGATAGCAGTCATTTCTAAATTTAAAAAACCTATTGGGACAAGTCTTTGATCGTAGTTTAGTTTTTCACATTAATTGTTCTGTATACCTGATGTTGCCGATTGTCTTTTTTCAAATGATGTTGGCCATTTCACCCTCTTCGACTTACTTTGGCCTGGCATCACTTGATAAAACTGGTTCCTTGTAATAATATATGCTGAAGGGTTATATTAAAACAAATATCAAAAGGAAAGGAATGTATTTTCCTTCACAAATAATTGTCAATTTCATCATCAAACGCTTCAGTTGTTACCCAAAAAGGAATATGCACATAGATCGATTTAGAACATTCTCTTATGAACCACTGGAATAATTTTAGTTAATTAGTACTGGTATTGTTTTCCTAATTTCTTTATCAAAGATCATGGTATGTTTTTTTCTGTATGGGAAAGTGCATATAAAATATGTTTATATTTCTACTTTTAACTGCAAAGTACAGTATGCTTTTAACAGCCTAAAAGTAAATTATAATAACTGGAAAAAAAACACATATAAAATTAGTTTAGCTGAACTTCTGACCGACTACCTATTTCAGTATGGAAATAGAAACGGACCAGTAGTACTAGGAATGAAAGTCCAACGGACCAGTAGTACTAGGAATGAAAGTCCAACGGACCAGTAGTACTAGGAATGAAAGTCCCATTGACCTAAAATCCGAGGAACACATGTCCTCCTCACTAAGATTCCGAGGAAAGTCTGACGGACAAAAATTACAAACTTTACGAATTATGACTTGAGTAAAAACAAAATTTCACAATAAAATATACATGTAATAACTTACTTTAAAGTTTAACTTTGCTGTCCGTGGAATGGCACGCTTCTTGGATTCAGTTGTTCCTATCTCATAACTTCCTTCTTACAAATATAAAAATATCTCAGAAACTTGTGACTTTTTAGGCTTTTGGTTTTTACCTTTTTCGTCCAACATACTGAATGCACGAATATGTTGGCTAAAAGCTTCTTCTTTTTTTAATGATATAATATCGTAAATTAAAAGACAAAAATAATAATAATAATAATAATAATATCGATATACAGACTTAAACCACAACATTCTGAATATGAAACATACGCTTATCCACTACGCTAGGAGTGAAGGCTGCCAGACACTGACTTTTTAGTCATGTCTTTCAGATAACTTGTGCAAATTGCTTAAATTAACATACGGACTTCTATTAATGTGTCGGACTTGCATTTCTGTCATTGCTGTAGAAGGAATTGAAGTCCGATAGGAATACAAGTCCTATGCTTACTAATAAAAATAATCAGGATTGCAAGTCTGGGTAGGACTACGATTCCCAAGGAATGCAAGTCCGATAGGACTACGATTCCTACAGACTTGCGTTCCTTTCACACCGGCTCCAAACCAGGTGATTGCTCCGCAAGGCCCACTGACTATGAGTAGGTGTATGCAACGACCAGTGGTCCACATCTGCTTTATCAAAAGCCGTGGTATGCGCTGTCCTCTCTGTTGGAAAGCGCATACAAATGATCCTTTGCTGTTAATCAGAAAGGTAGAGAGAGAGTGGGAAAGTAGAGAGAGGGAGAAAGAAAGAAAAAAAGAAAGAAAGAAAGAAAGAAAAAGATAATAAGAGGGAAATATTTTTGTTTGAAAAATGTGTTTTATATTTCAAAGGTTATAATATCGGTTAATGAAGCGTAACCAGAACAGTTGTAGCTTATTCAGTTTGGTTTATAAAATTGTACTCCTTTTATCCCACCTAGTTGTGGCCTTGGGAGTAATAAAAATCTCTTCTTGAACCATACAATAATGAATTGAACAAGGATAAAACCCGACAGCCCTGCAGACAAATCATTTAAAAGTATAAAAGTACCAACTGTTTTGATCTGAACTGAAGGGTTCGAGAGAAAAGTGTTCTCTTTGACAAATGTGATAATGATAACACGTCTATAGTGGACGTTGTGAAAAGGGATCCAGTTTCCTCTGTAGATATGACCCTGAAATTCAATACTTTGTTATACGAAGACCTTCCTTACATTCATAGATCCTACTCTACATGCCATTGGTGGTAATGTTACGGTTTACCAATACAAATAGCAAAAACAACATTTAAATCTACCAAAGTCGTATACACACACAGAGAGAGAGAGAGAGAGAGAGAGAGAGAGAGAAAGGGAGGGGGCAGAACGCGATATAAGAGGGAGACAGAGCGACTTAGTGAGAACGAGAGATAGATAGGGTGAGAGAGTGGGAGGGAGGGTGAGAGAACGAGCGAGTGAGATAAAAGAGAGAGAAATAGGAGGCAGATGGAAAACGAGAGAGAGAAAGAGGATGAAGAACGAGAGAAATAGGAGGGAGGGAGAACGAGTGAGAGAGATAGAAAGAGGCGGGAGAACGAGTGAGAGATAGAATGGGGAGGGAGAGAGAGCGAGAGAACAAAGAACAGTACTTTACAGTCAGTAATGATCCACCAAGAAACTCTGTTACATGGGATAATCTGAATATCCAGGTTGTTTACTATGACTGCTACATGGGTAATCTGAATATCCAGGTTGTTTACTATGACTGCTACATGGGATAATCTGAATATCCAGGTTGTTTACTATGACTGCCCAAAATATCAGTGATATTGTTTATTGACATGCCAAACTCTCACAAGAATGTCTTTAGACAACTCTAAATAAAATTAAAATAAATGAATTTATTGACCATCGTTACTAATAGGCATGGTTTTTTATTCTCGATATCAACTCCAACCCAGAGTGAGTGCTCCGCAAGCCTCAATGTTTGTTCATATGACATATTTATAATACATAACAAGGCGTGTAACACGAGCGGTGACCTCAATAAACATTTCCCCTAGACTGCTTTATTGTTTAACATAACGAAGACAGGAATTTCTGATATCCTTTATTTTCATTTTAATGCGGGATATTTCCCAAATCCGCGCCATAATATTGACGCTGTGTTAGCATCGCATGGCCTCTTCGACTCTCTAACACGTTTTCTCTACTTCTTGCTTGAAGAGTTCCTCCCACTTCTTTTCGTCGAAACAACGAGGTCTTGTCGCTGAATTCCGCTACAATCCGATAAATTCCGTCTTATACACGATGGCTGTAAATGGTGTTGTTGCTGTTGGGTTTTAGATTAGGTTACATCAATATGTAAACACATTCTTACAAATATAACTCCACTTGGTGTCTTGTTTGAGTAAAGAACACTTTTAATATCAGTAGAGATATATGTAGGGCATCACATTTTACTAAAGTGCATACAAATTGATACTATAAGAACAATGTCCAACTGAATCAACTAGAAATTTGTATTGTAATTAGTAAGTATGCAAGTAATAAATTAAATTTCCTTGATTTAGTGGCGGAATGGCGTGGGAGTCTATTTACATGTAGATCATAAATGACTTCCGACCCCCATCTTTCAGTATTAAATTTCTTATCACCATTTTTCAATCCCTTTCAGAATTCCTTGTTCTGCCTTAGAAAGAATAACCCTCATAAACTCTGTGTGTGAGTGTGTGTGTGTGTGTGCGCGTGCGTGCGTGCGTGCGTGTGCGTGCGTGCGTGCCAATAAACGTGGGGGGTGGGGTTCCAATAAAGGTTCAAACACGCCTGCTGTAGGCTCAATGTTTATTCCGAAATGACTGCCGTAATTGATTTAGAAAGTGTACCCAAGGTGAGAAGAGGGAGGGCAGGGAAACTTTGAGAGTGTTATTGCAATTTGTTTTCTAATTACCTAGCGATAAGTTAATAAATTACAAATAATAATATAAATAAAATGTATTTGTTTTAACCTAAAACTTGATTAATTTGACAATAATAATTAGGACTACCTCATTTAAAATTAACCAGACTAAATTCAGAACGGTAATCTAAAAGATCTATTGAAGAAATCCTAATTATACATGTACTGCCAAAGGATTAAACGAAAGATTGATATAACGAGGTTTATTTATCACATGCCAACTGGGACGACGCGACTCATAAGTTTCTTTCAAACAAACCAACAATATACCCATACACCAACCACCCAGTTAGCCTGTAGACTAACCAGTCATACACCAACCAGCCAGTTAGCCTGTAGACTAACCAGTCATACACCAACCAGCCAGTTAGCCTGTAAACTAACCAGTCATACAACTAACCAGCCAACCTAACTCTCATCATCCAGAATATAATCAATGGACTACAAACCGATACGTTTTTCTACACAACTACTTATTATTATTATGGGAGAGGTCTATAAATACCTTTTTTCACAAAACATACGGGTAAGTGGCTAAAAATGACCGTAATTATATATTAACTATGAATACAATATTAATTTGGGTGTTTTATGAAGCTTCTAGCTGCTACTAGCATTTGTTGAAATTTCACATATCAAAACTTAAAAATTAAGCAACATTTTGCCTTTCTGCTTTAATGACGTGAAAATAAACTGATTAAAGTGTTAAAAATCCTTTAGATTGTATATACTGTATTTGTTATAGGTATTATTGAAAACATGCCTATGCCTTTTTTGATAATAAAATAATGTAGAAATATATTTGGAATGTGTTCCGTCCCCATATGTCTTTTCACATAATTTTACAAATAATTATAAAAATAATGGAAATAAAGTTTACACTAATGCAATAATGCCAGGGTATCAGATTACTCGTTAGAAAGTCCTATTACAGATGGGAAATCTGCCAGGGTCACAGTGGTTCTGTCAGTCGTTTTTCCAAGCAGGGTCTAGAGATTATTACTAAACTGGTCGGTATTAGCATTTTTCTTTCTTCCTTCATTGTGAATGATTCTGAAGACAGTGCTGCTCCGTGGCAGTGAAAGTGATGTGTCCCTAGCTCACATCACTTACTTTTTCATTCTCTTTGCTTTAATAGTCAGATTATCTGTGGTGTTTGATAGGTGATCATCAACTTGTTCAGCAGATGTAAAGAGTCCACCTTGGATCTTTAATCTTTCCAGGATAGAGAGTTTTTGATTCTCTACATGAAGTACTATGTCTTCTTTTTGGGGATCCTATTGATGCTTATTCAAATCAGCTGTGATGTTCTCTAATATCTTTACAACAAGACCCATCTTGCAGAAGTCATTAGAATCGCTGGTATGCTTCAGTATACTGTCACAGGATACTTCTGCTAAGTTTGGTTATTTTTTAAGTCAATGATCAGTATCACCGCACTGCCATTCCATCTGTAAGTTGGGAATGGGTCTCACATCATTATTCGAAACTTGGTCACAGAAATGGTGTTCTTTTTGAAACTCCCCAAACTCATATAACAGATAATAGAAAATGATTTTGAAAGAGCGGGCATCTTGCAGGAGGAAAAGATGTGTGGGGTTAAACTTCCTCTGTAGAAAAATTTGGAAATCTTTGTAATAGTTCCAAGGCTTTTAGATATTATCTGGCCCAAAAAGACTAAGAATCCAGGAGACAGTGCACATGGATACAATATCCTTTCTCTGGTTGATGTCCACATCTAACAGTAAACCATTGAAAATATTGTGCATTCCTTTTTTGTCATCTATACTGCTGACTACCGTAGACATCCCATGATGAAAATCTAGTGCAGGTTGACTATCATCAAAAAAAAAACATTTGTCCAGCAGCCTCTTCATGACCAAATTTAACAGCGATGGTGAGCTGTTGAGTCAGTCCTGTGGACATCTAAAGCATCTATTCTCCCCGGACCCAGTTCCCTTGTCTAATGACACTGGGCCTGTGGCGAGCGTGCCCGAACCAAACTGGACGTGGGCACGTCATAAAACTACTTTAAGTTAATCTAAAGCATTGTACGGTCCACCGCTGTGAGGCCGTTTCCAACAGTTTAAAGTCAAATGCAATAGTATCTGCAGTATTGTCTGTGGTTTTTGAGTAATTTAGATTAAACAGTTTATTTTAGAATGTATGTATCAATAAAATCAATGTCCTTCAATAAAAACTTAAAGAAGAATGATGCTTTCGTTTTGTGCAAAACTGTCGAAAATACGTAAAACGTGGTTATCAGTGTTATGGCAGTAGCAGCTAAAAGCACAGTGGCAAAAAAAAAATAGTACCAGATATATTGGTTCTACATAATTGTGGTGAGTTTAAGCTACTTATCTGCTGATTTCAGATTTATAGACCCACCCACCCTCCCTATTATTAGTAAGTTGGATTTGGCCAACCGACCGCCAAGTTAGTATAACATGCCCACATCTGTAGTGGTTCGGACAAGTCCCCCCCGGAGACGCTCTATGGGTAGGATTTGGTTGGTTGGTTGAAGTTACTTTCGTGCTTATGTCCAATTAAGGTTCAAGCACGCTGTCCTGGATACATAGCTCAGCTTCCTGTGCTGTCTGTCCAAGACATATGTTAGTGTTAGTAGGAGACACGAAACCCGATGTCGTCACACTAATGCAGCTACTCATAGATAAGCAGCAAGATATATTTTATATGCACTATCCCACAGACAGGATAGCACATATCACGGCCTTTGATAAACCAGTTGTGGACCACCTACCCACTGAGCCTTGCGGAGAACTCACTCTGGGTTGGAGCCGATACTGAGATTAAAAATCCCATGCCCCAAAAGAGATTCGATCCCAATACCTACCATCCACGAGTCCGATAGCTTAACCACTGCGCCACCGGGGCTGGTTTAGGATTTGTGTGGTTTTCTTCTTTAAATACCTGTCCACATTACTGGTTAAGTCGATGTGTCAAGGTGTCATTGGACCAAATAAAATCCCACTGACGACCATAGTAACATTTCTTAATAAAAGTAATAGAACTTCAAAGCAACATGTCAAACCACTGGACCAGTATACACACATACAGTATGATGCATGCCATTAAATGTGACTCAAACAAAATATAGTGTCACTTAGCATTTTGAATACCCTCAGATCCGCACAAAATGTCACTTGCAATTATTTTGCCACATCAGGTATCAACACGTATCAAATGTCACTGATGTAATAATTATTCTCCTAAAAAGTATAATGAAATTACAATATATGCTTTAGTATTTACACAAATATCCACTACCTCATATATCTTCAGCTGAGGTTTCATTCATTTGGGTTAGATTTGAACTCTGACCTGAGAATGAAGTGATTTGGTACGATGTCTCCTGAAAGCAGAGTTCGTGTAGTGCGCGCTGTAACAAAGCCACTGTGACAATAGAGATTTGTTCCCTATCACAATTCTTTGCTGTTCAAATGCATACCTTTGCGTATTACCTCCCTTTGAAAGCAGAAACGTCGGCTAATCGCCAGTATTATTCCAGTCCGCGCGTTCCAGTCTTTGTATGCTAATCTGACTTTTACTAGTCGACTTAGGGTGAACATAATATATATCAATGACCCGGTAGTGCAGTGGTTAACCTAACGGACTCGCTGCTTGTAGGTACTGGGATCAAATATCATTCAAGGCATCGGTTTTTAAAGTTTTTAGTATCATCATCAAACCAGAAGGAGTGCTCCGCACGACTCATTGGGTATGTGTATACCACTTACGCCGACCAGTGGTTCATAACTGGTTTATCAAAGGCCGTGGTATATGCTAATCTCTCTGTGGGGTAGTGCATATAAAAGATCCCTTGCTGCTTATCGATAAGAGAAGTCGCATTAGTGTGGCGGCAACGGGTTTCGTCTCTCCTACTAACACTAACCTCTGTCCCGGACAGACAGCACAGAAAGCTGAGCCGCGTGCCCTGGACAGCGTGCTTAAACATTAATTGGATATAACCATGAAAGTAAGTTCAATCAAAATAAGTACAACCACATAGGCTGTTCTTTTCAGTTGGTAGCCATGGCATTTACTACGTATATGTTGTTGTTGTTGATCTTGTACTTGTTTTCGTCTTTATATCCAATTAAGGAACAAGCACGTTGTCCTGGGTACACAACTCAGCTTCCTGTGCTGTCTGGTCAGGACAGAGGTTAGTGTTAGTAGAGAGACGAAACCCGTTGCCGCCACACTAATGTGGCTAAACATGGATAGTTCAGTTCAGTTCAGTTTGATTTTTGAACCATGCCCACGTCCAATTGGTCTTAAGACAAGGGCACTGGATCCGGGGCGAAAAGAATAGAAATAAGAAGGAAAAGAAGAGAATTGGATGGTTAAATTACTGCTCTAGTAGGTAAAAGGGGACTTTTATATAATTTTATTTGATTTGCGAGGATATAATTTAAATTTGGATGGTCTACCTAAAATTATAAGATAAGAAACAGGAATTAGTTTTTTTAATTTGGAAGCTCCATAATAGTTTCTGGTAAAAAGACCAAGAGGTGCAGGACCCCGAAAGGAGGGTAGGTTCCCCTGGGGAGTATTCTAGGAGCCAATCATAGATCCGGGACTCGGATGCTGCTATCCCCTAGAAAAACGGGGGAGGGGGACCGACCCACCTAACAATTTGCCTACGCAGACGCCCTAGCGCAACCCGCCTCCATGCCCCGCCCCGTCCGAAGGACGACCACCAACTCCTTGATTGCCAACAGACCCATCGGAGGCTCCCCACTCTGGTCACAGAAGAAAGAGAAAGAAAGAGTCTTGTCAGTCTGGTTTCCTCTTCCTTGTTGTTTGTGAAGGCGCTGCGTGAAGGTTGATGAGGTCATTTTGAAATTGCTTGGTCGTCGTGTGATCCAGAGGCGGTGCAAAAAAAAATGGACTCAAGAGGTGCTGGTTTTCTGACGTCACCCATGAGATACCGTCACTACTTTAGTATATGTCCAACCGAGCGTCCGGCAAGATATATAATCATGACAGGTTGCTCAGTCGGACACAGACCTGGGTAGCTGACTGCGACAAAAACTTATAATCCACAATTGCGTACAGCCAGACTAGCCAGGAATTACATACCTACTTAAAAATAAAAGGATTAAAATGAACACTCCAAGATAAATATATAAAAAATTTGATTTATTTATAGAAGTTTAAAATATATTATGTTTTTAAAAGATCTAAAGAATAAATTAAAATCAACCTCAAATTTTCCTGCCAGACTTATGGATAAGCAGTAAGGGATCTTTTATATCCACTATCCCACAGTGCACAAACAGAGGTATTTGATAAACCAGTTGTGGATCATTGGTTGGTGTAAGTGGCAGACAACTACCCACTGAGCCTTGCGGAGCCGGTAATGATATTTAAAATAGTATGCATCGACTTCGATCTCGATACCTACCAACCGAGAGTTCAATAGCTTGACGACTGCTTCTTTGGGGCCGATTCTTATAGAATGGTGCGATACATCCTTATATGCTAGTTGTGGATCCGTGATAAGTTAAGGAAATTACTAGAAAGACAAAAGTTGTGACAAAAAAAAAATTAAGTTTTACTTTGGCACTGAACGACTAGTTTGCTTCTTTTATTCTTTGTTATCTCATCTCAAACCACAGACTTCACTTCACATATAAAGCGTCTGACAAAACTTTTTTCTTTTTTTTTAAATGTTTATTGTCCCCAGAAACAGAATATGGTAGTGTCGGGGTTGGGGAGTCCCGAGCTCACTATCTTACAAACGTTTACACTAGTTAACAATATGTACAACAAATTATATGTATATACAAAAGATTAAAAAAATTGATTAAGAGGACAAAGAGAGAAAAAAGGAGAAGATATCGGGTACAGATGAAGTAGATAGAAAAAAAAAGTGATAGAAAAAGTTTAGATTAATGATGAGAGAATATGCTAATGTTTTAGAGCAGATATTTGACATTCAATAAAATTGTGTCGAAAATAATGCACAGTAAAAAGCAAACACTCGCATTTAGATGATTAAAATATTAAATTACCCAATTTAGTAGTGAACAGGTCTTCTTTACCTGACAGTATGTATTTTTCCATATTTCTATGATATTTTATTATATTTATCACCTCAATAAATGTATCTGACAAAACTAGGTGACACAGAAAAACACAACTTGTGAATGTCTGACTAGTGTCTACTCCTGAACAATTCACATACCACACAGTATGGGGTAAGTGACTGGGATTGTAAAGAAAGCTTAGCATATACAATGTATTTAGGAGAACCGGTTCAGAGTTAACAAAACGGACACCCCTTGAAGAGGGGTTTTGTCAGTGTTGATGCAAGACCGCGATTTTTTACAATAATAAAGAATGATTAGATTCGGGATCGTGAGAAATAAATTTTGATACAATTTAATTTGATTATATGATGATAGCATTTACATATTATCTATTTTGTGTGAAATTTAACAATAGCGAGAGAAGAAAGGAAAGCATTGTTTGTGTATCAACACCCCACTACATTGTTTATTCTGTGACTATTAGCCAGACAGACAGACAGACATTGTATTTCAATCTCACTTTGTGCATCACATAATATTAATACAACAGATAAACATATAAAAATACACAAGCCATTCCTTATGGAATTACGAGAGACTATACATATAAAATTATACAAGTATTAACCTAAAACCAAAAAATATTATAAAATAGAGAACACTAGAAACTTTACATTATATTAGCTGTCAAGACATACGGTGTATTGGTACTCGTTGTCATTAGAGGAAACCCGCTTACGCTACGTGGATTTTTTTTTTTCCTATCCGCAGAAAGGGATATATTATTTTATATTTTATTTTAAATCAGTTGTGGATCACTGCTCGGTGTAAGTGGCGTACACCTACCAAACTGAGCCCTGCTCAACACTCATTAAGGTGTGGAGTCGGCATCGAGATTAAAAATAGCATACCATATGAAATTTGATCTCAGTACCTACCTGCCACGTGTCTTATAACATAATCACAGCGCAACCCGGGTTAATGAAATTATGGTCTTTAATTTGTGTTTTTATTTCGGTATTGCAACATGAATCTCATATTTGATCATATTATAAGAAATTGCCTAGCGCTTTATCTTGAAACGTCCTATACAAACTGTAAACACATCTACGTCCATGACGTTTAAAGAATTCGCTGTTTAATCTTGATTCAGAACATCATTGGCAAATATTTGAAACACGCTGTATTTACATTCTTAGCATCTTTAATTATATGTGCAAATACATTCGATATTTCACTGTAAATATACATATCAAATGCATATATGATTACAGGCTGTGAGCCGTAAAGCTTAAAACAAATAATTATGTACCGGGTATATATCGCTTATAATCTGTTTCCCGCCTAAATCTGGAACGGTCTATTTTTGTTCGGTTTGTTTGTTACAAAAATACAAATCTTCACTTTCAGAAGGCAAAATAAGAAGAAAATAAACGTAAAATTTACAAAAAATTAAATTTTTAAAAGGTTGAGTGATACACAACACTGATTTGGCATTGTAGATTCACTAAATAACGTGCACCATCAATACATATCACTGGCAGAACTCACAAACATGACATTGTGTCATCTGCCTAATAAGTTTAGAAAGTCACGTGACATGTTTTACGATATGATAACTAGACTGTAACTTTCTACAAATAGACCGGCTCCGGGTACGAATTCCTAAAATGTCAATATCCGACCAGGTAGGGATTTCTTTATTTAAAATATATAAACAGATATGTTTTGAAAGATTTGTTGGTTGATTTTAATAGTAACATAACCAAGATAAAATAGTATTCTGTTACATTGATCGTGCGATTAAAATTGCGCGTGTGCAGAAGCTTTTCCCTTTTAATAGACCAGAAACATATAATACTGTATTGAATTTCATACAGCAGTATGTCAAGGTGATGCATATTCGTGAATGGCTCAACTGTTTGGAATTGTTTGTTTTATTTGCAAGGACAAAGCATTTAATTTCTATCATGAAAACTCTACTTAACGAAGGTATCGAGGCTAAAACTCGAGAATCGGCGTCTAGCTAAATATGTATTATATAGCTGTGAACAACACAATGATGGTAACATGTGTCTGCGAAGAGATCATAAGCATGAATCTATATCCCATTTAGGACTAAACGTCAAGGTGTGTTATACCTTGAAACATCAGTTTAAAAATGAATGATTAATAAACTAATATTTAAAATTAATATAATGTTTTTAGGAACACCTTGTTTCCATTACAATATGCTAACAGGACTTTTGCCGTTGTGATTTTAGTCATAGGAACGTGTGTAAATCTTGGGGAGACTGGGGTACACATACCCCCACCTTTTGGACAGGGAAGACGCCTATTCGTTATCCCCCACATCTTTTGCTTCGAAAAATTGAAATTAAAATGCCTAAATAGTAATCTTTTTCATTATTTCTCTTTATGATATCAGTGTAACACTTAGCCATGGAATCTTAGTGCAAATATACCGAAGTACAGTCTATTATAGTTTGAAGGTTTTAGCCGGAAAAGGCATTTAAAAAACAATGGATTGTAAAAAGATAATTAGGGAGGGGCATGCTCTGGTCCCCTCCCTGGCTTCGGGGGGGGGGGGGGG
>JAULBS010092644.1:0-17189 GCA_032355785.1 Symmetromphalus regularis | reverse complement strand
GAATAGCATGTACTATAGTGGAAATATACTGGATTTTAAATGAATATTATAACTGATGGAATAACATGTACTATAGTGGAAATATACTGGATTTTAAATGAATATTATAACTGATGGAATAACATGTACTATAGAGGAAATAAACTGGATTTTAAATGAATATTATAACTGATGGAATAGCATGTACTATAGTGGAAATATACTGGATTTTAAATGAATATTATAACTGATGGAATAACATGTACTATAGTAGAAATATACTGGATTTTAAATGAATATCATAACTGATGGAATAACATGTACTATAGAGGAAATATACTGGATTTTAAATGAATATCATAACTGATGGAATAACCTCATTCTCACCTTATATGAAACTTGGTCTTCATTTTCAAATTGTATTTCAAGGCCCCTAAAATCGCAAGGTCCTAGTGTGCCCATGCAATAAGACAGTACTGAGTACAGGACAAACACTAGATGTTATTAAACTGTGATCTTTGAAACAGACAGAAGTTAAGCAAACAGAATGTAAGAATGGATCCAAAGAGGAAGATTTGGGGAAGCATATCCTTGTCCTTGAATAATTATAAAATGTCATCTCTAATACAGGTGTGTAATTAAATAGAGTTGTTGTCATATTCTGGAATACAAAAGGGGTCAGGGTGTTTTTGTGGATGCAGTTTTTAAATTATTTTTAATATATACACTGACTTTTTGTTAAAAAAAATCAACTCTTAAATAAAATACTATATGAAACTGAAGCAAACCTAGACCAAAGAGTTGAATCTTATAACACAATTTAATTTAAAAACCTTTTTCAGCATATTACAAATTTGCAACCATCTGGAAAAAAGGTGGAAATTTCTGGATGCAGTACTTTTAAATAGTACAAAATTATCAACAAACTGATTGTTATTAAACAGCAAACTCCAACAAAGATGAGTGATGAAATAACATCAAATAACCCTGGAAAATATATACTGAACAGCAGAAGAAATGCAAATGTTTGTTCAGATCCAGTTTAATCAAATTAGATGAAAAATTAATTTGATAACTTTTCAATGAAAAATAGCTTTACACTTCTCTGCATATGCCTCCAGTAAGCAGAAGAGCCAACGTCAAAATATTGTTAACTTTTATTCTATCAAATATTGCAAATTAAATTTGCATTTCTTTTACTGTTCAGTATATCATTAAATTCCTGACTAAAATTCGATAAATTTAGTTTGCATTCATTGGCCAAAAAATGTCCAGCCACAGCCATTAAGAAAGAAAAATAGTGATTTCTACTTTATTTTACGTGTATGGAAATCATTCAAATTACTTACGCTGCTACTGGCTCTTTGAATTTTCCTTCTTGCTGAATCCGATACATTAAATCACCGCCATTAACATATTCCATCACAAAGTACAGACGATCCTGAAAACAATAACCACATTAATTTATTTATTTTCTATTTATTACTTATCAATGTTATTTCTTACAAGTAAAATCTATTTTTAGTCTACCTATATATAGGGCTTAAAGTTGAATATCTTTTTATAGATGTTAAAGTACAATATCTTTATAAAAAGATGTTAAAGAACAGTAACTTTAAATATAGATACTGATGTTATTAAATTAATATACTGGTAAATCTCTTTCAGCAGCCATTTTTGGACAGCAATCTGTATTAAATGGAACTCTTGCAATTAAGAAAATGTCCATGGCTGACTGCAAGAAACAGTTATGTCCATTTTGGCCAACTTAGAATCAGCACAGAATCAAAGGTCTTGAACATCTCATATCACATACTAGGGCAGCCTATACATCTGTGATGTATACTGATTTTACATGACACTTAACTTTAAAATTCATTTTTCTCAAAAGTACCATTTTGGACATCAACCCGTGCAATTAAGAAAATGTCCATGGCAAAATAATTGCTGTGGAGAAATAATGTCTACAGCATTTTGCCATGGAAATTTTAGCGTACATGAATACTTTTTTATTAATAAGAAAAAAAACCCTTGAAAAATAAAATTATGTCTGTAGCAAAAAAGTGCAGTGGGGGATGAAAAATTCTCCATAAATCTCTATGGCATTCGGATTCCCGTGGGATATTTCTAGGATTGTAAATGGCCATCTCTATTTTTTTTTAAAATCATATAATATACTTAATATTATAGTCAAACCTTCTGATGTGGACACTGTGTTATACGCATTCATCTGTCTTAAAAGACCATTCTTATTTTCTCACAAATCAGATAATTTAGTACTATTATCCTGAGAAGCAAAATTTTGTCCCTCAATTATTATTATTATTGTAGTCCTACATAAATCCTGTTTGATAGTAGAGTAAGTATTTAACAAAACCTCTAGAGCACATTGATTTGTTATCTTATCAGCTACTGGACGTCAATCATATGGTTATTCAGACATATTCATTTAGAGGAAACCTGCTGCCACCACATAGGCTACTCTTTCTGATAAGTAGCAAGGGGTCTTTTATATGCACTTTCCCATAGACATAACAGCAAATACTACGGCCCTTGATGAACCAGTTATGGATGACTGGTTGGAATGGAAAATAGTCCAAACTGCAAATAAGTCTACTGAGAAGGATTGATCTGACAAACGACAGCTTCACAGGGGGATACACTACCATTTGAGCTTCATCCCGCTCCCCACAGTTTGATAGAGTATTATTATTATAATCCCATATAAATCAAGTTTAGACATAGTCCACTCTACTAGCATTTTCTGAGATTATGAGTAGACACCATCTTGTGAAAGTCTGCTCTTCTGAATCAATAACTGTACAGCGGGCTTCACTATATGTCAACACTGCACCCCCAGGACGATATCTTATAGCTCCCTGAGGAAGCTGGCCATATTATAATTGATATTGCACTGTTCAAATGCAGCTCACAAGGAACAGAGCACCAGTGTCGCTGACAATAAGCTAATGAACTGACGGGTAACATGCATATAGATCAAACATACCAAGCAAATTAGTCTTCTTAGCCTGCAGGACAGTCCAAGAGATTCTAATACAAATTTCAAGCAGTAACTGCATAAGTTGATTTAGTCTGGTTGGATGTAGCTCAGTGGGTACAGTATTCCCCTGAGGTGGTTTTGGTCTTAGGATCGAATCCCCTCATCGGACATTTTTTTATCATCCAAACCAGTGCCCATGACTGGTTTGAGGCCAACATAAATAATTTGTTGAATTTGTAGCACTCTGGGTTGGAACCGATACTGAGATTAAAAATGCCATACATCGACTTGGATTTGATCCCAGTACCTACCAGCCACGAGACCAATATTTTAACCACTGTGCCACTGGGGCAGGTAATTTGTTTCCATAAGCAGCACAGGATCTTTTTTTATGCAATTTAATATACCACTCATGGGGCACGTGTTGAGATGGAGGGGAACCCAATCAGAGAATTAGTCCAGTAAGGGGATTTGATCCTACAGTCAAAGCACTTCAGCAAACACTCTACCAACTGAGCTACATCCCATGCCCCTTCTTTTTAAAAAACAAAACATATTAAAAATACATATAATAGATTAACCCTTTCATGTCACATTAATTTCTTAATCCATCTATTTCATGATTTACAATATATTATTTTACTTGGCCTTTTAATTCTAGTCCATAGTTAACCATAGCACTACCAGGACTGGTGCTTTTCTGTCTGTGGGAAGCTGCATATGAATAAACTCTTGCTGATTATGGAAAAATGTACTGGGTTTCCTATGAAGACTGTGTGTCATAATTACCAAATATTTCACAATCAATAGATGATGCTGTAAAAGTGTTAACTATTGTCCATTGCAGCCATTGTTCCACTACTGGTTCATAAAAGACCATGGTATGTGATGTCCTGTCTGCAGGACGGTGCATATAAAAGACCCCTTGCTGCTTATAGGAAAGACAAGCCTATATGGCAGCAGTGGATTTCCTCTAAATATATATGTCAGAATGACCATATGTATGACGTCCAATAGCCAATGATAAGATAAAAATCAATGTGCTCTAGAGGCATCGTTACATAAAACAAACTTTACTTTTACTAATAGTGTTAACAAAAAACAAAAACATAAAAAAAGATGATTAAAAAGTCCAGGGATGAATGAAAATCAAAGTGTAAGATCATGAGATGAATATGGGTGAGTCTCAAGCTGATGACAGTGGTTCAAAACCCATTGGAGGCTGGCTCACACTTGACTATATGTCAAAATAATGAAATGTTTGACATTTAATGATGCTGATGATTAATAAATCAATGTGCTCTAGTGGTGTTGTTAAACAAAACAAACCAAAAAAAATAAAAAATAATGGGATGAATGAGTTTTTAAACAGAAATTCCAAATGTCAATCTATTTCCCGCATGGGTTTGTTTATCACAAAATCAACAATTAACCATGTATTCTCTATTTCATCTGGCACCATAAAAATCAATCTGCTTCAGACAATTCTGGATTATACAGACACTGGTTTAGATAGGTCTGCACAGTATCAGATTTTTTTGAGATTGCGATTTTTAAAATTAATATTCTGATGAGTTAAGCGAAGCATAGCAGTGAAGAGATAATTTGTTTACCCAAGCTTCTAGGCGCAGACCAAAAACATTAATAACTTTTTATTGATCTGCAAACCTTTTTTTTTACAAAGGACTTAATATTTTATGCAAACACAGGTTTCTAAATGAGTTTCCATTCAATATCAAGTGGAAATGACTTTACGGCAGACGTAAACTCTGTATTAAATGGTGGAAAATTTAATGTTCTAATTATAAACGGACCGAACCCAGATGGTGGTGGAACAGGTGTGTATATCCGCTACTCACTCCCCATCACATATGGGTAAAAATACTGACCCCCCCACACCCCTCCCACCATATTCAGCTTCAAGAACTTTCCTATAAAAGTGAACTATACTGAACAGCAAAAAAACCCACAAATTTAATTTGCAATGTTTGATTGAATAAAAGTTAACCATATTTTGACGTCGGATGTTTTGCTTACTGGAGGCATGTGCAGAGAAGTGTAAAGTGTTTTATGAATTTTTCATCTAATTTGATTAAACTGGATCTGAACAAACATTTTCGTTTCTTTTGCTGTTCAGTATATTATACAATAAAATCTGTTATCTACCAGTAAATCAAAGTAGATATATGGGATAAAAAAGACTCCCTACCTATGCTACAACCATTAGCAAAATCTGGAATCCAAAGACTTTATGAATTTGAATTGTTTTTTAAAAGTTGATGATACCTAATTACTCCTAGAACATTAAGGACACATCACTGCTGACTTTAAAAAAAAAATGTTTTAACTTTCCTTCTCCTTTGCCTTATTTAGAATGCCTTGACACAGTTGCATGACTTAAAAAAAAAGTTAAACCTTAATTACAAACTAAGTGTCACTGCTGACACCAAAGCACAAGAAGAACAAAGTGACTGAAACAAAATGAGCAAGGTGATTAACATGAACTTTGAAAAACTAATTAAAGGTGATTGCTAGCTGACAGTTGCAATATAAGAAGATAATTGAAAGTTAAGATCAATATAATTTTCTCACTGATGCAGTAGAAATTGATAATTTGAAAGAAAAAAAAACAAGTTTTCTACGTGACTGTTGCACCATGCAATTGCAATTGGATAGCTTGGAAGTTGTTTTATTAAGTTATTATTTACATAAGCATATTGACAGAAAAAAGAAAGAAAAATCATTATCTGATTGCAGTTTCTCAATTCAGCATAAAATCTGAATTACAAAACTGTTATGAGGGCAAAAAACTGCATCTTTGGATAAGACAAGGTTCAAGAGATACCGTATATTCCCTATTTAATGCTACTTCCCTAATTAATCCCCACTGGCCACTTTATTACATAAAAATGATTTACCCCAGTATAAATTCATGATCGAGCCATAGATGTTGTGTTGATTGGCATAGATCAAAGATGTCACGCATTGACGGGATGCTAGGGATGTGCTCTATATGCTTGTGGAATGTGTTTGAACTATTTAATGGACGTTAATTGAGACCGAGTTTTCTACAATTTGATTTCTATTAAATGACCCCATTTGCAAAATGTAATGCCCCCTGGGGTGTTAAATAGGAAATATATGGTAATTTTAAAGTGTCATAATGGGTTTGATATATGCAAACAGGAAAACATGGCTGGGAGAAACTGGATATCATAAGGAACCACCTCAACACCAGCTGCAGGACCCAGATAAATGTGGAAAAGGATTATTTTGTTTTAATTACACATTATTTAATGGCTGTTAGATGTCAAATATTTTGTGTTTGTGACTCACAGTCTTCAGAAGAAAACCACATATGCTATTCTTTTTTATTAGCAGCAAGGTATTTTACTGGAAGAAGACTTACAATGGTTTGGAAACAAGAGTAAAAGATTTTTTTTTTTAAAGTAAATGTTAATTTACTGGACAAAGACTTATCATGGATCATGGTTTGGAAACAAGAACAAATGGTAATTTATTGAAGAAAAAACCCCCAAACTTTTACCATGGTCTAAAAATGAATAAAGAGGTACATAGTAATTTATTGGACATGGTCTGGAAACAAGTAAAGCAGTACATAGTAATTTACTGGAAAAAGACTTACTATGGTCTGGAAACAAGAACAAATGATAATTTACTGGAAAAAACCCTCTTACCACAGTCTTAAAACAAGTAAAGCGGTATGGAGTAATCTATTGGTCAAAGACTTACTATGGTCTGAAAATGAGTAAAGCGGTATATAGTAATTTATTGGACAAAAACTTATGGTTTAGAAATGAGTAAAGCGGTATATAGTAATTTATTGGACAAAGACTTATGGTCTGGAAATGAGTAAAGCGGTATATAGTAATTTATTGGACAAAGACTTATCATAGTCTGGAAATTAGTAAAGCAGTATATCGTAATTTATTGGACAAAGACTTATCATGGTCTAGAAATGAGTAAAGCAGTATATAGTAGTTTATTGGACAAAGACTTACCATGGTCTAAAAACAAGTAAAGTGGTACATAGTAATTTATTGAACAAAGACTTACCATGGTCTGGAAACAAGAACAAATGATAATTTGCTGAAAAAAAACCCTCTTAACATGGAGTAAAAACAAGAAAAGTGGTACGTAGTAATTTATTAGACAAAGACTTACCATGGTCTGGAAACAAGAGTGAAGCTGTACAAGGAATGGTGGTTTTGTTGGGAGAGCGAGAACACGTTTTTCTATCATTGTACATTCAACATCATCATCCTGTATAATCACATCTTTCTTCAAAATTTTCACTGCATAAAGTTCATCTGTTCCTTTTCTTTCTGCTAAAACTACCTGTAAGAAGAAAATGCACACACTTAGAACACAGTATAAGACTCCTGTCCAGTGGATGTTTGTCATATTTACATAATGATAAACTAGTCTAGATAGTCCACTTTCCACTTTATGAATGAGTAGACTGATACACATGCAATTTGTAGATGTCCATGGTTGACATCTTAATAGAGAGTCTCAGTGGTCCAGTGGTAGAACATCAGTTTATTTATTGAACGACCCCCCCAGCACAAAAGTAAACATTGGCTATTGGGGGTCACACTATGATTAATTCAAACATTTATACATTTTCCCAAACATATATACAAACAAATCAATTATATCAAAACGTATACACAATATATTAACAAAACAAATAAAAACCATGAAAAAACTAATTTTCTGTAAAAATCGGTCTCCTTTAAAAACTTAATAATAAGCTGTGGGTGGAATCAGAATGATTTGTTTTTTCATGGTCTTAGTTTGTTTTGTTAATATTGGAATGTTTCCACCACACCCTCATTAACAAATAAATGATCTCTAACAGGCTGAATGTGAGGACAGTCCACCAAAATATGATGCACCGTCAATATACACTGATAGTTCTCAGAATGAGGTGGATGGTCCCTTTTCAAATGAAAAATATGGGTTAAATACGTATGGCCAATATGAAAATGACAGAACAATTTCATCCTTCCTTGACCGTCAGACTATCAAGCTGATGACAGTGGTTTAAAACCTACTGGAGGCTGGCTCACACTTGACCACATATCAAAATAACCAAATGTTTGATATCCAATAGCCAAATTGCTCTAGTGGTGTAGTTAAAAAAAGAAGAAGAAAAAAGAAGAAGACATCTTAATAGCTCATGTGAGTAGGAGTTTTACTAAGTGTACACTATATAAAATGTAAAGTTTCAAGTAATTCATAATCAGATATAATTAACCATGCAATTAGAGTCTCTGGTTGTGTCTAATACATAAAACTAACGACAATACTTGATTAGTTTCTTGTCCTCCATTAATTAACTTATGTTTTAGCTATCTTAAATCAGCTGTGTTTGGTCTGTTAATTTTTATGTTGGTACGTATAAACCAATTTAATGTGTTTACATCAAGAATCACTATCGATGGACACACATCTGAGAATGAACCCAAGATGAGAAGGTACAGTTTTTGATTCAGTGGTCTTTTATCTACCTTCGTATGTATTTAATCAAACAATCCTTTATTTTTATTTTCAAATTAACTGTAAAGAGTATTTTAAATTTACTTTCAGACAGAACAACACATACCACAACCTTTGCTACATCAGTCATGAACAACTTGATGAAACAAGAAATCATTTGCAGTTTGGGCTACTTTCCATTCCAACGAGTGGTCCACAACTGGTTCATCAAAGGCTGTAGTATGTGCTGTCCTGCCTGTGGGAAAGTGCATATAGAAGATCCCTTGCTGCTTATCGGAAAGAGTAGCCTATGTGGTGGCAGCAGGTTTCCTCTAAATAAATATGTCAGCATGACCATATGTTTGATGTCCAATAGCCGATGATAAGATATAAATCAATGTGCTCTAGAGGCATAGTTAAATAAAACAAACTTTACTTTATTTTAACAAGAAATGATAATTCCAATGGCACGAAGTGGAGTTGGAATTAAATGTTTATGCTTCACGGTTAATAAGATTAATGGGGAAGATAAACTGCAGGGCCATCTGTGGTGGTGGACAGTTTATCTTGGAGAATGGGGAGACAGCGGTCATTCTAGGTTCAGTGTTTCTCATAGCAGCAAGCAAATTTGAGTGTTAACCTAGTATGAGTTTGTTAATTACTGTTGCTGCAATAAACGTTGATCACACAACAGTGGATGTTACAGTTGTAAATGGTTAAGTGGTAAATAAACATGGCCCAAATGGTTAACTGAAGGTCAAGGATCCAATACATGAGTTGAATATTTCACCTTGAGCTACATTTATATTCCATTTCTACATTCGTATTTGGTCAGTGCTTCTGAAATCTTTGAACTGATTAGTGTGAAAACAGTATTGAAGTAAATTACATTTGTCGAGCAGTTAACAAGTGACGGTGTCATGAACAAGCCAGCAATTTACTGAACTGATATCTCCAGTGTCGAGTCCCAATAAGGTGCAAGTATTTGCCATCAATACGGACCCATCAGATGCTAAGAACTGACCAAGCAAT
This sequence comes from Symmetromphalus regularis, assembly GCA_032355785.1. Lineage (NCBI taxonomy): Eukaryota > Metazoa > Mollusca > Gastropoda > Neomphalida > Neomphalidae > Symmetromphalus > Symmetromphalus regularis. Next base: position 7,672 of record JAULBS010092644.1, on the reverse strand, counting down.
CTTCTGTGGGAAATAATTACAGCTTTGCTATAGGTAACATGATTAAGATTGACAGTTAATGGCAAACATCCTCAAATTTTTTTACCTCGGAGACTGATAATATGATGAGAAAGGAAGTAATATTAGATAGGTGTGAAGTATTGTGGTATGACGTCACTACTGACATTGACACAACTAAGTGTAGCAGCTTAATATAGTCCTTTAAGAAAGAGATTTGTTTTCAGTAATTAATATAAACTACAGAAATATAGGTGAAAATTTGTTTACAAGTGAAATATGCATATTGGCTGTATGTTGATTTATTGACCCCATGTTTGTACCATTATTTCTATCACAATGGGTTTATTAAAGGCCATGGTATGTGCAGTCCTATCTGTGGGATGGTGCTTCTAAAAGACCTTTTGCTGCTTATTGGAAAGAGTAGCCTATGTGGCAGCAGTAGGTTTCCTCTAAATAAATATGTCAGAATGACCATATGATTGGGGTCCAATAGTCGATGATAAGATAAAATCAATGTGCCGTAGAGGCGTGGTTAAATAAAACAAACTTTCCTTTCCATTATTTCAATAATTAGTATAAAAGTGGAACCATTGTGCATGTGCATGCTATGAAGTTACATGGAGTGTAGGTTTAAGGTTGCATAGATAAAAATATTAGTGGTCAACATAATTATAAATATTTTGAAGCTGAATGATTACCAAATAATTATACTTTTTAAAAATGCTCTTCCTATGCCTCTTCTGATATTGTGAGAAAGTTTACAACATGTGTTATGACACAGAAATAACACTGTGGTGTGTAACCTTGTGGTGAAGTCAGTAAAGCATTGCTGGAGTTACAAATACTAGGCCAAATAAAAATATATAATGAACTGGCATTTGAAATTCCTTATATTTAAACTTATATTGTAACAAGGAGTGTGATACAGCAGTGTACATAAATAGATACATCAAGCATCCATAATAGAACATTTTTCTTTAGAAACATGAAGACACAACAATACTAACAATCACAAAGAAATCTCTCTAGCTCTAAGAGCTTCATAGACAAATTTACTTAAAATTCCATTTATGTTTGTGTACTTTTCTATTTAAGAAAATTATTATTTTAAATCTACTGGGGTTATACCTATATTTTGGGGGCAAATATTTACTTAAATACCTCTCTAGCTCTAAGAGCTTCGCAGACAAATTTACTTCAATTCCATTTATGTTTTGTGTACTTTTGTATTTAAGAAAATTATTGTTTTAAATCTACTAGGGTTATACCTATATTTTTGGGGGCAAATATTGATTTCTAAAGTCATTTACTTACCTTGCCAAAGCTACCTTTTCCTAGGACTGTTAAAAAGTTGAAATCACTTGCTCGCACGATGTCTTGACAACTCATATTCTTTGCATTATCTGTGGGAATCGCTCTTCTTTCATTCTGTTCTTGCCTCTGCAACCAGAAAACCAGAACAGCACAATTACAATGTACTTAATGTACTTGAAGGAACATCATCATCATTTCTTTTCTTGACAAAACAAGAAGAAAACATAAAAACCAAACACAAAATTATACCATTTTTTTTCTTGTCTTGGAAACAAAAAATTAGAAGAGCTAAATTATAATGCACTTTTACCAATAGAAGGAATGTTAATTTTAATGATTTTCTTGACTTCTCAAAAAGATTTTTTTTTTATAAAAATGAATAACACATCATTGTATTTTCAGTCTCTGAAGAAAAAAAATTAGAAGTGCTAAAGTGTAATGCACTTTTATATCAACAGAAGGAAAGTTATTTTCAATGATTTTCATAACTTACCAAAAAAAAAAATTATTAAAAATAAATGGCAATACCGTATAACCAAAAATTTCCGTGGTCTTAAATTTGCGTGCTTTCGGGATTAAAAACATTTCGAGGTTTCAGAAGTCTAAGATGGATTGTTTTTTATATTCGTGGTTTAGAAAATCTGGTTTGAGAAAATCTTATTTGTATTATAAAACAAGTATCTAAAAGCTGTCTTTGTTTCATGTCGGTTCCCAGTTGTACGATGTCTTCAAGCTTAAATTTCAACAATAAGAGTACTCAGCTGTAACTGGCTATGGCAATATGCTATTAGCGAGACAACTGTTCACAGTCTTTGATTATATAGAAAACCAATTAAGATGTGTGTGAGAAGTTTTCTAATTAAAACAGTGTAGTAACTGATGTTTAATCTGAGTCTGACATGATGGGATAATTAACCATTTTATTCTGACATTCACGAAAGAACATGTTTTGTTATAGCGTAATATACTGATAATATACAATGACTCAACAATATAATCAAGATTCAAACAACAACAATAACTTGTTGTATATAATATACTGTTCCCTTGATGTTTCCTGTGTTCTGTGCATGACCCAAAATAAAATATCCCGGTAACATGTCAGTTTATTATGATGTTAATAATAAATATTTTGGATCAACGTTTTATGATATTTTCATCACTTAAAGGGTTACTATCGTTTCGCCAAACTAATATCATAATGATAACTGTCTAAGTCATTTTTTCCCATTTTAAGAAAAATGTCCTGGCTGCCATTTTGGATAAAAGTGCCTAAGTCACTCAGTTCTGATAGGCAGTATTACAACAGTACTTTTAATTGGTTAAAAAATTAGGTTATGATTTAGGCACTAATGTTAATGTTAACGGAAGGGAGATAATGCATCAAATTCAATTTAGCCAAAAAATTACTTGGGCAGTTATCGTATTAGTCTGACGATTTTGTTCTTTTTTTTATAGCAAAACATAATTAAATCAAATACACTCAATCAAAGCGATTTAGCAAATATTAATTTTGAATCCTAGTTATAAATATATATGCTCCTATTAATATGGTGGTGGTGGTATTTTGTGAATAATTAATATTTAAAACATAAAATATAAAATAAATTTAACTGGTGTTATCTGTATATTGTTTCCAATTTAATTTTACAATAACAGTTCTATATTAATGATGGAAGCTATAAAAGTTAGATATTCTCCTTTTAATTTGTAAATATATCAACATTCATAAAAGAATCATAATACCAACAGGCTATTAGATAATTTCAAGAAAGGTACACAGCAATTTATTATTATAATTTTTTTTTTTTTTTTTGCTAGGCAATAAAATGCCCTCACAAATCATTTATGTATTATCTTTTTAAACCTTCATTTTCTTATATTTCTAGGGCTGTCATCACATTAAATCTTTTTATAAATGTAAACAATAAAATGCCCTCACAAACTAATGATTTTTTTTAAAACTGCATGGCCTTATATTTCAAGGCTGTCAACATATCAAATATTTTTTAAAAATATTTGTTAAAAAGCTTATAAACAAACCTCATCATCTATCACCATTGCTACTCTGTACAAAACTTGAAAATACTTGAAATAACAGAAATCCTTCTCTGTCAAACTATATTCACAGATTAAAATTATATTCATAAACTTAACAAAATAAACAAACAGCTTCAAATCACACAAACGATATTCCCCATAATCCAAGAAGCAGTATGGACGCTATGATATTTTTGATGATATCTGAAGAAATCATCCACCAGACTGTACAGCATATGTAGTTTGCACACTTGTTTGTATCAGTTCATCAATTATTCATCACATTAATAAAATGTCAATAGGAGGGCTTCATGAATGCAATTTGTAATGAGGTCCAGTCAGGAACAATAGTGATTCCAAGACTGTTATGGTGATGCAACATATGTGTATGTGCACATGATGTCATTACGGACAATACAATTAACTACAGTCAGAGATCTTCAATCTGCCACTTGTGTTAAAATAAGGCAAGATATTTAACAAGAATTATCTCCAATTTGCATGATGGTTATTTATGAAACGTACTGTTCATGTGAACAAAAGGGGTCGAACTGTTTGAACTTCAGTGTTTGGGAGGCATGGCGATTATTGCCTTGGATTTCTAGGAATCAAAAGGGCACCAGTGCAATTTTGAGGATACATCAGGGGCACAACGACTAATATGAGTTTCCTATGAGATATTAAAAGTAAAGTTTGTTTTATTTAATGACTCCTCTAGAGCACATTTATTTTTATCTTTTCATTGGTTATTGGACGTCAATCATATAGTTATTCTGACATATTTTTTAGAGGAAGCCTGCTGCCACCACATAGGTTACTCTTTCCAATAAGTGGCAAGGGATCTTTTATATGCAATGTCCCATAGACAGGACAGTACATGCAATGGCCTTTGATGAACCTGTTGTGGACCATTGTTTGGAACGGAAAATAGTGCAAACTGCAAATGGGTCAACTAAATAGGATTGATCCGACAACCAACAGCTTCACGTATAGACATGCTGCAATTTGAGCTACCTCCCACTCCCTATTCTGTTAAAATAAGGTAAGATATTTAACAAGAATGATCATCAATTTGCATGATGGTTATTTATGAAACGTTCTGTTCATGTGAACTACGGGGGTCAAACTTCAGTGTTTGGTGGGTTGGGGGGAGGGGCACGATGATTATTACCTTGGCTTCCTAGGAATCAAGAGGGCACCAAGGTAATTTTGAGAACACATTGGGGGCACAACGTCAAATGTGAGTTTCCTAAGGGGCATTAAGGCAAAAACCTGATTGGTTGTCTTGTCAACTACATGTAACTAATTGACGGCCGACTATGAGTTGCTTAAGTGCCTAAGTACTTTTTTTTAGCCCTTTTGAGATTTTCAGCCTAACTCACTTCTTATAACAGTTGCCATGAGCTGTAAAAATACTTAAGTCATTGTGAACTTCTTAACCCACTTGTGTTTGTGTGAAAAATGGTTAACGAATAGTCATTGATGGGTAATTGCAGTTATTTTGCCTTTTTTCTTGAAAAAAAAAAAAGAAGACTTAAGACACTTAGGTTACGAGGATGAGGATATGCTACTCTTTTCATTTAGCAACAGGGATATTTCATATGGATTTTCTCACAAACAGGACATCACATATCACAGTTGGTACACAGCAAAAATAGCCACATGTTTCACATGTGAATTGTCGACATAAGTTTCATATCTGTTAAACATATGTTTCACATATGTTATGTTAAACATACATTTGGAAACATGCTTCACATATGTTCTTGAACATATGTTTAACAGAACGCATATTTAACATACGTTTAACATATATGAATATTTATGGTGTTTTTTTCCCTAGTAATCAACAAGGTGTTCTTAGCAAATGTTCTTAACAATGATAAAACAGTTGTTTAAAGTAATTAGAAAAGTGGTCTCTGTAGGATTTTATGTGTACTTGATTCAGAAATGTATAATGGATATTTAAAAAATCAAATTAAATATACCTTCCTTAGCAACCAATCAATAGTGAAACTTATAAATATCTACAAAAGCTCTTTCCATGTTATTGTGTATGTCATTAACATATGTTTAACATTTATTTGAAAAACACTTTTATCATATATTTAACATACGGTTTTTTTAAACGTATGTTGAACATACGTCCGCTTATTTACATGAAAAAAATTCGTTCATGAACGTACGTTAAACATATATGGCTATTTTTGCTGTGTATAATAATAATTACAAAGAAGGCATATGTAATTAAAATAAATTATTTGTGTATATTTGCATACAAATAGTTCTGTGCTGTAATTTATGCAAATAATAAGAATATGCTATTATCAGGAATGTAATTAAGTGGACTTGACTGTATAATTAAAAGACACTTTTCTTTATTGATTACGCCGCCTCCACCCCTGCACCCCAACCTCCACCCCAATGTTATAGAAGAAAAATTTCGCAAACGAAGTAATTAAAAAGAGGCCTATTTAAATTAAACTGAATGGCAATTATAGCATTGTTAGTCAGTTTTCATCTATTTTTTTCTTCTTTAGTTTTCTTTCTTTTGTGTGTGTGGTGATTTTCAAAATGTTGTAATTTGAAACTGAACATAATGTGCACGTTGCGGGAACAACCTGTCATAAACGTAATTGTGTAACGTTATTGACACATAAATGTGGGGCGAATAATGCCGTGAAAGTTTAACGGTTTATGAAGGCGAGTCACGTTCCTTTCTGAACCCTTTCGCACTTTGTGACTGTGTGAATGCGAGACGTGAGCGACGTGGCTTGTTCTGTTCCCTCTGACACTGGTCGGCTTGTGCCACGTCGTGCAGGACGTCGTTGATCTCAATACAGCGCCTACACTAACTAAGTAACAGGTTAAAGACGACGGGGACGGAGAAAGCTGGGCGGGGACAAATAGAGTCGCGTGTAGGAGAATCCGCTATAAGAGGGAAGAAATTACGACGTTCTTGAAGAATAATAACCGTAATGGCGACCGGAAGGTTTCGTTGACATTGTTAGACTGTCAGATATTAATTCACATTGTCAACTGTCACTCCCGGCGTCATTACTGTCTCCAATGTAGTGAAAACACGTGCATATATTTAAGAAAATAACAATAAACTCGTTTTAATTGGTCTGTGACCAATAGCTGTGTATGGTTTGGCAACGAGTGTTTCAGTTATGAAGGACTGTGCTAAATGATCACGTTTTAAATGTTGGGCGTCATGTCTGGGTTAGATATTTCAGTCTAGTTTTCATGACGATCGTCATGTCGTAGGTCGGGATATCGGAGATGGGGTTCTTATCTATTGTTTGCGTCAGGTGTGGAGGAGTGGCAGGCCATTCCTCGGAACACGTGGGCACGTGCTCCTCATTAAGGAGATAGGTTGTGAACAGAGAAAAAAACTGGGATTGTGGATTATTTTTGGAGAAATATTTTACATGATTCAATAAAAAATGAAACAAAATCATTTATCAAAAATGTCAATTCGGGCAATGTACACTTTTCAATGAACATTTTTTGGCGCTCGCAAGGTCGGGCTTCGCCCTCCAAAGTAGCGGGCCCCCTTCACATTTGCTGGAACCGGCCCTGATACGTAGATGTACATACATATATATTTTTGTCTAAAAACTAAAAGTGAGCCTCGGTGGTCCAGTGGTAGAATGTCAGTCTCTCAAGCTGATGTCAGTGGTTCAAAACCCGTTGGAGGCTGGCTCACACTTGACTATGTGTCATAATTACCAAAAATTTACTACGTGTTAAAATAACAAAATGTTTGACATCCAATAGCTGATGATTAATAAATCAATGTGCAGTAATGGTGTTAAAAAAAAAAAATAAGAAAAAAAAATAAGAAAAAAATAAGAAAGAAAACTAAACAATATGTAGTAATCTAGTTTATATAATTTTGGCAGAAATAACGGATCAAGCATATTTTCATTTTGAGGATTTTAAGTATTTTATTCTAAGGACTTATTTTGAGTTAATTTTTTTTTTCGACTAGAGTTTTTCGTTTAGATTATAAGATTAGCTGGATGTTAACAGGCATTATTTGCTTTTCTAAAATGATAGTTGTATGGTTGTTTAAAGACCCCCCACAGCACACAAAAATATGCATTGGCTATTGAAGGTCATACTTTGGTTAAATTTAAAAAGTATAAAATAAATCAATACTCATCACTAGCGGATCCAATGGGTCATGTGTGTCCAGAACCCCCCCCCCCCCCGCACATTGGCTATTCTTTCCGAAGGGGTCTTTTATATGCACCGTCCCATAGACAGGACAGCACATATCACGGCCTTTGATAAACCAGTTGTGGACCAC
>JAULBS010092633.1:0-17190 GCA_032355785.1 Symmetromphalus regularis | reverse complement strand
AGCAGGGCTTTAGATTGTATTAATTCAAACACAATGTGGATATTTGTGATTCTGTCCATGTTTCTGTTATTGCGGAATATCAGTGCCTCTATATAGGTGTTGTGAAGCAGGGCTTTAGATTGTATTAATTTAATCACAATGTGGATATTTGCGATTCCGTCCACGTTTCTGTTATTGTGGAAAATCAGTGCCTCTATATATAGGTGTTGTGTAGCAGGGCTTTAGATTGTATTAATTCAAACACAATGTGGATATTTGTGATTCTGTCCACGTTTCTGTTATTGCGGAATATCAGTGCCTCTATATAGGTGTTGTGTAGCAGGGCTTTAGATTGTATTAATTCAAACACAATGTGGATATTTGCGATTCCGTCCACGTTTCTGTTATTGTGGAAAATCAGTGCCTCTATATATAGGTGTTGTATAGCAGGGCTTTAAATTGCATTAATTTAATCACAATGTGGATATTTGCGATATTAAATGGTTTAATTTTGAAGTGCCCTAAAGGAACTAGTTTCTTAGTGATCGTTTGGAACCAAAACACAGGAAGCAGGTAAGTTTATATACTGATTGGTAATGTCTGTAATTGTTCGAGAAAAGCCATACTCTAATCAATGTTCCTACACTGCTTAACATATGTTCAGAGTGTGTATTGTTCTTTTTTTTAAATTCAGCTTTGTTTATAATAATAATTTGGGTGGGTGTATTTTGTAATAAGGTAATACGTGTAATTCAAAAAGAAAGAATGTTCTGTGATCTCTTTCATTAATTACAGCTTGATGATGAAATATTTCTGAACAAGTTCTTAATCAAAGTAAACTTTGAAGTACATGTAAATGCAATTTAAATGAAAGTAAAAATGAAAATGATTTCTACAATAGCTTAATAGATTTTTTTTTAAAGCATTGCCTTCCATACCATGGCCGTAACTGGAGTCTTTTTTAAATGAGACAAAAACACTTAATTGGTGGGCAGAGCGAGGCAAAAAAATTTGGGCTTGGGGTCTTTATATATAATAAAAAAATTGTCAATTTTGGTATGAGGCATTTGCCTCAATGTAGTTACGGCCATGCATATATTGCGATTACATAACGAGTCTCCATAGAATACCAATTATATTACATGTGTGTTTTCAATCGTAAAACATAAGCGAAAGCGAGTGATGAATGATTTAAAACACACAAGTTGTAATATAATCAGTATTCTACGGGTTCGAGTCATGTAATTTATTTATTACGTCATGTTATTGAGTTCTTTACAAGGAAATTCATTTTTTGAAACAAAAACATTGAAGAAAGCAACAGAAAAAAAGCGTAAGGATTCAAAGTGCCGCAAAGTCATAAAGTTCTAACAGTATATGTATACAAGAAAAGAACAAAGAAAAAGGCACAATCATCAAATAAAAAAAAGAAATTTAATAAACTAATAATATATTGTTTTAATAAAATGTGATACCAACAAAATCTTCAAAGAACAGTGATGTACCGAGATTGCGTATAGTCTAATTTGTAATGACATCATTTCCTGTTTATCGGCAATATTGCCTGAATCAATTTTAGAAAGTTCAGGATTTGGATTAGCCAAGAATTACATCGATTATAACTGCATTTTTACTTATAGCTACTTGTGAGGATACAAGTGGGAACCAGGAACATGCCCAGGACACAATCTGCTGCCCCTCCTCCCCCACCCTCCACTTCACTGATACTGTATATTACACTGATTTATATAAATTTTAGGATAAAACCTGCATATCAAACAAGCAACTTATGTAGTTGGTAATCTCTCTTTTTTCACATTTTGGACTAACATGTCTTGTAAATACACTTTCAATTACTTACAAGTACCTTTAATGGCACACATACATTCTCTGATGGAATAGTACTTTTTGATATGCACTGGTAATTTTTTTTTACCCCTGAGCTCACTACAAAGGAAGTTTATCTCATGAGGGTCATAAGTTTGATATTCTATTTATTACCAGAGACAATTTTAGTTTGATATTCTATTTATTATCCATAACAATGTTAACTGTTCCTAAATATCCTTTTGTATGTCATTTTAGAAACATGCAAGCCTATTTATAATGCTCTGTTTTACATTATGATGATGTTTTGCCTAGTCATTGTGAAGTCATTTGCACTTTAACAAAATTATAATGATGTTATAGGCAGGGACATTCATCAGTGGTTAAAGCGACCCAATGAAATGAAAGGTTAACGACATTTTGGTATTTTCTCATTCAGAAAAAAAATAATCCTCTATTATGACTGTCAATGGGATAATAAAAAGGTTTAGGATAAAAAAAACCAAGAAGAAGTAAAATTCTGGTAATAAATGTTTTTATTTATTTACACCTATAGTGAAATCAATTTAATATTTCTTTATCAAGATAACGGTAATATATATTTTACTTAAAACATTATACGAATATAAATGAATTTTAACTGGCAGTTCGTCGGGTCGAAGGACACAAATATCTGATATCTACTGGCCAAAAACTGTTCGGAATGACAATTTTTCAATCCCTGATATTTGTGCAAAATTGGAAATTAATTTCTAAAAAACAATTCATTACACACATACTGATCACACACTATAATAGGCTACCACAGAAGAAAAAACTATATAAAAATTAGAATGAAACTTTTGAGATGACCCCTTTAGCCTATCAGTATCAGTGATTTTTATTCTGGCATGTATTTTCGTTATAATTTATTTCATTGATAAATTCTCCAAATGTATCGTGTAATTTACTTCCGTGGTACCGATGCTCAACATCAAGGTCAGCGCAGATACAGCAACACCGTAGATCGCCGCTAAAAATAGATCCACCGCCGTGCGCGCTTGACAAAAGCTTCGTGCCGCGGTAATCCGATTCGCCGTTTCACAATAATGAGCGCCGTTCTTTCAGCCCGCTGGGTCAAGGCGCAGTCAACCGAAAAATCGGTCATCGTTTCCGTACATCTATCGTTTTTTATAAACCCCAGCGCGATTTCCATTGATTTCATTGCAATGAATGAATAATAAACTTTCACACTGCGATGTAAACACGCACAAATAGCGTATTAACAAGGGCAAGTGGCGTAATTTCTTTCGTAAGTAGACCTACGGGGGTTACGTAGGTTCGTAGCGCGATGTGAATCATGATCCCGTATCAAGGAATGAGGCCCCATAACGGGGACGATACGCTCGTATTTTTTAAACTAATGACCACATGTGTTATTTCAACATTTCATCTATTATAAGCTGCGTGTGCAGTAATGATAAGGTTACCTGTAAATTAATGCCATGGATGTTGAATCTGTCATATACTCGCTTCAGTCGATGTTCATTTTAGTACTGTCCGCCATGTTTGTTTATTAGCCTTCACCAGGCTAAACTTATCGATATCTGAATATAAAGCTAAATATATGTGCTTGAAATGAAAATTTGTACATTGAATTGTTTTAATGGTTATAATATATTACAATAACCTGTGTTGTGAAATATTTGAAAATATATTTTAAAGCATGATTTGTCAACACCATTATTTTATCGGATGCTATGCACTACGTTTAACAATATTTCTTTAATAGGGGGCGCTGTCACGCACTTGCTAAGTGCGACAAACGGTAAATAAAATAACATTGCGCTAACTAATATTGGGATGGGCAAATCTTTCCACTGGAATAGACCGAACTGTTCCTGGCGGACATATGCAAATAAAAATCACTTAAAGAAAACATTCACTTTAAGAGTATTTATTATTTTTGTTAAATAATATCCTCTACGTTGATCGTATTTAATATCTCCTACGCAGTCCCGATTTTTACATCTGAGAATGAGATGGCAACAATGAATGAAAATCTAATATGCCTACTGTTCGTAGAAAGCTTCTTACACCTCTGAACTTATGGAAAAAGTCATTAAAAATAAATATGCCATAAACATAGGCTATGGGTTACCATTTTTGTGGTGGAGACAGATAGATTTTTGCCCGAATTTAAGGGTTTTAAAAGAAAATGCCACATTAACTTTTGCCCCGATAAGAAACATGCTCCAGCTTTTGCCCGAATAAGAAACTTGTGCCCGAATAAGAAACTTGTCCCTTCCCCCAACCCTATCTCTTACGCTTATAACTATAAATAAATAATATAGCCCGAACATAATTAATTATCGAATATGAAAAGGAAAGGAATGTTTGTTTAATAGGCCACCGGCTCCAACGCCCCTGTTAATTCAGCGGCTATTAGGTAAAGGTATAAAGGTAATGAGGTGGAGAAATTACATTTGGATTTTTGTAAACGGCTCTTATGTGTAAAGAAATCAACTTGTAATGTGATGGTTTATTTTGAATTGGGAAGAATTCCCATGGAATCTATTCGTCTGTTTCGCATGATTAAATATTGGTTTAGATTGCTTTCAACAACAAACAATATTCTCAAGGAAGCATACACTGTAAGTTTCAACCTTGCTGGAGCTAATACTAGTATGTTTAACGTTAATTGGATATCTTTTATAAAAAATAAGCTTATGTCATTAGGTTTTGGTAATTTATGGGTACGTCAACCTTCTGTAAATGACAACTATTTATTACCACTAATTAAATTAAGTATTTTTGATCAGGCTAAACGGTGTTTATTTAGTATGTTATATAACTCCTCTAAGTGTATTTTATATAAACATCTGGTGGATCGAGTTTGTTTACAATATTATTTGAAAAAATATATACCGAAGCACAATCGTATTTTATTAACTAAGCTTAGATTGTCAGATCATTCTTTAGCGATAGAAACGGGAAAATATCGAAAAATAGAAAGGTCAGAAATAATATGTTTTTATTGTAATTTAAACAATATTGAAGACGAATATCGTATGCTACTCGAATGTCCCAAATATGACAATATTAGAAGAAAATATATCAAATCTTTTTATTGAAAGAAACCTTCAAATTATAAAGTCGTACAACTATTAAGTGTTAATAATATTAAAGTTTTAAACCAGCTTGGTATACCTCTCTGAATGTAACAGATTAAGAAATACCTAATATCAAACCATTATTTACAATTGTGTTTTACTTTATGTTTATATTATATAATCATTGTTATATTGTATTTGCATCTCCTGCACTATATGCAGCTGTCATTTTTATGTATATGTTTTATACATACTGATGATCTGTAAAGCTCGAAGTTAATAAAGAATTGAAATTGACAATTGAAACTGACATATAGTAGGCCCATTCCGTGACTCGTGCGCTTTAGAGGAAACTCGTTACCGCCACATACGCTCTTTCTGATTAGCAGTAAAGATCGTTTATATGCACATTACCACAGATAGGACAACACATACCAAATACGGAGCGGGATGTAGCTCAAATGGTAGTGTCCACCTGTGAAGCTGTCGGTCGTCGGATCGATGCTTCTCAGTGGACCCATTTGCAGTTTGCGCTATTTTCCTTTCCTACCAGTGGTCCACAAATGGTTCAACAAACGCCGCGGTATGTGTTGTTCTGTCTGTGGGACAGTGCATATAAAAAAACCTTGCTGCTTATCGGAAAGAGTAGCCTATGTGGAGGCAGCGGGTTTCCTTATAACATATGTCAAAATGACCATATGATTGACGTCCAAAATCAATGTGCTCTAGAGGTGATCCCAGTAGGCCTACCTATCAGCCGAGAGACAGATAGCCTAACCACTGCGCTACTGAGGCAGGTATATATTGTAGCGGATCCAGGGGTCTGGACCTCCCTCCCCTTTTCTCGTAATATTATTATTATTATATTATTATTACATTTTACGAATGGAAGAATGAGAAAATCAACTATTACCCATCACATTTGGACCCACTCCACCCTTTCAAAAATACTGCATCCGCGGCTGTATATCGAGTATGTAAAGAAATGCATTATCTATAACATTCGCTTGAAAGTTTTGAATACAAGAATCTCGTATCAACAATTCTAGCATAATACAATGCGCTTTAAACTTACTAGAAAGACTGAGTGGCTAATCTTTGAAATACACTGAGGCAAATGCCTCACACCGAAATTGAAGATTTTTTTTTAAAAACTAGACCCCTCGCCCAAATTTGTTTGCCTCGCTCCGCTCGGCGATTAAGTGTTTTTCCTTGTTTAAAAAAAAAGTCTAGTTACGACCATGCAATAAAGCTGACATTCTATTAATACTATTATATACAAACATATACAGTACATGTAGTAGGAAAAATAATCATATCAAACCCGATAGGCCTAGTATCTCATTCACAACGATAGTTGATGGTATCGCCGTTCGTTCAAATGTATTAGAAAGGCTGAGTGGTCTGATTCTCTTTCTTTCTTTCGTTATTTCTTTCTTGCCTTCTTTTTTTCCCAGTATATTTTATGAAATTAGGTTATGTAAAAGGGTGAGAGGACATTACCCAAGTTACGTTGTAAAGTAAAGTTTGTTTTATTTAACAACTCTAGAGCACATTGATTTTTATTTTATCATCAGTTATTGGACGTCAATCATATGGTCATGTATTTAGATGAAGCCCGCTACCGCCACATAGCCTACTCTTTCTGATAAGCAGCAAGAGATATTTTGTATGCACCGTCCAACAGAAACGACAGCACATACCACGGCCTTTGATGAACCAGTTGTGGACCACTGGTTGGAACGGGAAATAGCCCAAACGGCAAATGGGTCCACTGAGAAGGATCGATCCGACGACCAACCGGTTCACAGGTGGATACGCTACTGTTTGAGGTACATCCTGCTCCCCAAGATACGTTGTTATTATTTCGGGATCTTTTGCAAATAATAATATACTATTATAGTGACATCTGGTTTGCAAATAATAATACACTATTAAAGTGACATCTGGTCTGCAAATAATAATATACTATTATAGTGACATCTGGTCTGCAAATAATAATATACTATTATAGTGACATCTGGTCTGCAAATAATAATATATTATTATAGTGACATTGCTCTGCAAAAAATATATATATAAATAAAAAATAATAATATTATACTATTATAGTGACATCTGGTCTGCAAAAAAAATATATATATATATAAAAAATAATAATAATATACTATTATAGTGACTGACATCTGGTCTGCAAAAAAAAAATATATATATAAAAAATAATAATAATATACTATTATAGTGACATCTGGTCTGCAAAAAAAAAATATATATATATAAAAAATAATAATAATATACTATTATAGTGACATCTGGTCGGCAAAAATATATATATATATATAAAAAAATAATAATATACTATTATAGTGACATCTGATCGGCAAAAATATATATATATATAAAAAATAATAATAATATACTATTATAGTGACATCTGGTCTGCCCAAAAAAATCTATATATAAAAAATAATAATAATATACTATTATAGTGACATCTGGTCTGCAAAAAAAACTATAAATAAAAAAATCCAAAAAAAAAATCCCGCTTTTACTAGGAGGAAGTCAACAATTGTATTCCTGTGTGTTTTGTCAAACGTTCCAGAAGTCATAATTATGTTTTATAATGAATAAATTTTCTTTTAAACCATTGGCTTCTTAGCTCCACCCTAATCCTCGCTTGTTTATTAACAAAAATAAGTCTTTTGTTTACAAGCTGTGATGTTTTGATTAAATACACTTTAAACTTTGTTGATGTAGGGTTCTAAAAATTAAAACATCTCATTGGCGGATACAGTGCAGTAGCGTATCCAGGGGGTCCGGAATTTAAAAATATATTTTCCGAGTGGAAGGACGTGAAAATTACCTTTTCACCCATCACATTTGGACAACCCCTTTCTGAAATCCTGTATCCGCGCCTGATACAAATATTTTGGAAGGGTGGTTAAACAACATATTAAAAAATATATATTTTTATCTTTGGAAAGGGGTACAGAAATTTAATTGCTAGCAGAAGGGTGTAACCAGCTACACACGCAATGAAAGACATTTGTATCAATACATTTATCAAGGACGATAAACTAACCATTTGACCAAGGACGACAATCGTTTCCTGGAAGACGGGGTGGGGTGGGGGAGGGGGGTTAGGGGGACGGAGCATTCTGGCTGTCCAAAACGTGAGGGATGTATCCCCACATCACCTCATGATTGACATCCCTGAATAGACACTCTGTATACTTCGGTATATTTGCGCTAAGACCACATGGTTAAGTGTTACATTGATATCATAAAAATAAATACTGGTAAAGATTATTATTTAGGCATTTTAATTTCAATGTCGGGGGATAATTATATAGGCCCCCTTCCGTCCAAAAGGTGGGGGATGTGTTCCTCATTCCCTCTAGGACTGACGCCCCTGACTCGTACCTCCTTTTTAAACTGCCTTTGTTCATAGGTCCAGCAGTCAGCATCGCAACAGCTT
Organism: Symmetromphalus regularis; assembly: GCA_032355785.1. NCBI lineage: Eukaryota > Metazoa > Mollusca > Gastropoda > Neomphalida > Neomphalidae > Symmetromphalus > Symmetromphalus regularis. The sequence continues at coordinate 8,814 of JAULBS010092633.1, read as the reverse complement.
GTTCGCACAACACCATATTTTGTTATCGTATCTATTCGACACAACGCTTCGACTTGTATCCGGTTTAGTTCAATTATGGGAGGTGATTTTGTCTAACAGATGTTTCGCACCTCTCTCACCGACTCTACAACATATGATTTCAAATCAATATTAACAATCACTCGCCCAATATAGCAGATAACATGCTGTCATCAGTTAATGAACATAGTGACAACAGAAATCTACCTCTGTGAGGATGGTCAGTATAAACCAACGCTGACCGATTTAAAATAAATAACATAACCTCTATTGAGACGATTCGAACTCGCAACTCTCCCTTCAACAGTCCAGAGTGTATACTGACAGAGATAAAGGAATTCACATTAAAGCAAGGCAAGGCAGCAAATTAGTTAGACAAGACTGCAATACTGGAAGCCAGAATAATCTCTTAAACGTGCCTTTATCAGACAAGTCTGTTCAAGTACGCTCTCTTGGCATAAACTTCGTGCTAAATAACACAATATAAAATTTGTTGCTATTTCGGATTACACCAACAATAAACAGACGCATGGCAAAACAAGAGCGTCTTTTGCTACTAGAGGAAAACATCGTTGCTCTTCGGAATCTTGGAACTAGCTGGGATTTAGACGAAGAGACTGTTAACAACTGTGCGCAGTCATCACTGAAAATGAAGTCAACTAGTGGACACAGTGGCTCAGATCGTCGGTTTCCGTCTATCCGCCTGTTCGGTGATGACGGACTATCAAGGAGGACGTTGACGATAGCGCTGCTGGTGCTCGTTATAGGAGGGGTGGCCGTTGGGTATGTGATTCTAAACGAAGAGAGAATATCTGAGTGGATAACACAAGATGCTTTTTATGTGGTGATGCGAAGAATTCGTCTGATGACTGCTTTCCTTCACAGATTAGCGAGGATAACAGGTTAGTAAATATTACCTCTGTAGTCCACTGGAAGTGGGAAAAGAGTAGGGGTGCAACGATATTCCGGTATATTGCAATACTTGCCGAGCGGAATAAATACCGCGATATGGTTTCGTGTATCGCGATATATCTACCTAATGAGTATCCATATTATAAACAGAGGCGTAAATTCTGGGGGGGACACATCCCCGACTTTTTGGATAGGGGATGCCTATATAATTACCCCCCCCCACTTTTTGCTTTGAAACATTGAAATTAAAATGCCTAAATAATAATATTTTCCAGTATTTCTCTTTGTGATATCAATGTAACACTTAGTCATGTGGTCTTAGTGCAAATATACCAAAGTACGCAGGAGGTCTATTATAGTTTGAAGGATTTATCCAGAAAAGGCATTTCCAAAACCTTGGATTTTCTAAATAAACTGGGTGAGGGCATGCCTCCATCTAAGCCTCCTCCCCTACAGACAGGACAGCACATACCACGGCCTTTGATGAACCAGTTGTGGATTACTGGCTGGAAATGAAAATAGCCCAAATTAAATGTATACTAAGTTTCTGTTCTAACTGCATTTATATCTCTAAATTATATACAATATCATGCCATAAAAAAGAATTCCATCATAATAACGTAACTGACGTAAAAACACAGCAAGAAAGAATCAAGATGAGTTTATTTATTAAAACCCCACTCCTCCCAAATCACAAAAAAATAAATATTGGTTGCTGGGGAGAATCAGGATGGTAGAACACATTTCGATTATTTTCATATCAATAGTTTCTGTGATACATTCGTTTCCCATAATTATGTTCTTTCAGTTATTCCTGGAAATTATTTCAGTTATTCGTGGTAATTATTTCAGTTATTCCTGGAAATTATTTCAGTTATTCCTGGAAATTATTTGAAATTATTGGTTTTATATTAAACACGCACGCACGCACGCGCGCTCCAGCACGCACACAGACAGACAGACAGACAGACAGACAGACACACACACACACACACACACACACACACACCTAGAAATAAACACACATATGCAGACTTACACAAAACACACATGCGCCTTCTTGACATGCCCCCGAAATTGCATATTCACGTGCTTTTTGTGCTTGATGCAACCATCTTCCAAACAACCGTCACGTGGTTTATATTCAAACTGGCAAGTAAAGTACATCCTACAATACCTGGTATTGTTTTATGAAACACAACTCGCTATTCACTATCACTATGACCCTAACGGTTTGGAATAAACTGCAAGATGAAACCGTCCAACTGCGTAAACTTGGTCAAGACTGGGGTTTCACCAAAACGGAAATTGAAGAATGCATAACAAACGCTCTCTGTGTGGATTTGTTCAATGAAAAGAAAAATCAACCGAAAGTACCAAGAAAATCTACCAAATGTCGCCAAGACACAGCGAAGCGAGTTGAAAGGTGGATGCTGTGGTTGATATTTGGTTGTTTCATGCTATTTCCCTTGATGGGGGTTTTCCTCATGGGGACGGAAATAGGGATGGACGTTGTCGAGGTGATGTTGCAGATACCACCGCAGTCGGTTATGACCGGTCATTACCACATCATGAAATACTATCGCCAGTTCGTGGCTGGCGTAACCACCAAGCTTAACGTTCATCTGGAAGGTGAGTTTAGGAAAATAATTCTGAATGCTTCCCTCAGTACATCTGGAGCTATGATATTCTTAACTTTACATTTATAACACTAAAATTGGTGGCCGGCGCGGATTCAAGATTTCTGAAAGGGGGGGGGGGGGGTGGTTGTTCCAGATGTGGATTTCTGAAAAGGAGAAGGTCCAAAAGCGATGAGTGAATAGAAATAGAGGAAAAAATTGTTAATTTTCACTCCCTTCCACTAGGAAAATTGTTTCTTTTTTAATGGAGAAAAGGGTGTTCCTGACCCCCTGGATCCACTACTGGGTCGGGTGGGTGAACATGACGATTTTCCAACTCGAAAAACTGTATATTTCACAGAGGATATTTAATGTAACCTTTAATTATATTTGATAGAAAATACGAAATTCCCTCTATTTCACCTCTGCTTAAGACCAACTACTATGATACATAATGTATTGTGTAAAATCCACTCTATTACATATATATATATATATTTGTTATCGATTTCAGACTACTATGACGCAGAATGAATTGTGTAAAATCCACTGTATTACATATTGATACATTTGTTATCTATTTCAGACTACTATGACATAGAATGTATTGTGTAAAATTAACTATTACATATGATATAAATTTGTTATCTATTTCAGACTACTATGACGCAGAATGTATTGTGTAAAATCCACTGTATTACATATGATATATTTGTTATCTATTTCAGACTACTGTGACACAGAATGTATTGTGTAAAAATCCGCTGTATTACATATGATATATTTGTTATCTATTGAGACTACTATGACGCAGAATGCATTGTGTAAAATCCACTGTATTACAGATGATATATTTGTTATCTCTTTCAGACTACTATGACGCAGAATGTATTGTGTAAAATCCACTGTATTACATGTGATATATTTATCTATTTCAGACTACTATGACATTGAATATATTGTGTAAAATCCACTGTATTATAAGTGACATATTGATCTATTTCAGACAGTTATGACACAGGAAGTATTGTGTAAAATCCACTGTATTACATATGATATATTTGTTACTTATTTCAGACTACTATGACACAGAATGTACTGTTTAAAATGCACTCTATTATATGATATATTTGTTATCTAGTTCAGACTACTATGACACAGAATTACACGTACTATATTTGTCTGTTTCAGAGTACTATGATGCACAATGTATTGTTTACAACCCGCTGTGGAGGAATCTCGACTTGGCTGAATGTGACGTGTGTGACTCCATTAAGAAGGTTCGTCAGCTGAAGAACAAGGTTAAAGTGCTAAACCTGCATTTCTACGACTGTCCATTGATACACAAGGTGAGATCTCGTTCTGTAAGTTTGGTTTGACATACATTTTAAATAGCTTGAATGCAGTAGGCATAATTATTATACTACAGTTTATTATTATTATTAACTATTTGTTATAATCATTATTATAATTAATTAATATTATTTATTATTATTATTATTTTGTTTAACGACACTACTAGAGCTCATTGATTTATTATTATCAGCTATTGGCAAACATTTGTCGGTGTGACAACCTCAGAGTTTTTAACCACAACCTTCAGCTTGTTTGACGTCTTACTAATGGACAACCAAGGCTTACTCTACAGGGAGAATGCAGAATATTTGAAAGGGGTGGCTCACTATTGTTTTAATATTGGAAGGGTTCCAACGATAGTTACGACCAAATTATAATGGGGTTGGGGAAAAAAATCTCCTTTTTCTTTCATCACCTTTTATACATTCCTGTCTTGGAATTAACAGACTCATGGACGGTGTAAGTGTCCCACTCAATATAAAAAAGCGGGGTCTCTCCACTTCATAATCCCTCCAAATATAAAATCCTGGCTACGTCAACATATTGTATTCCTCGGCCAAACGTAACAGCCTATAACAGCCACTGATTAACCAATGTGCTGGGGTGTTGCTAAGGAAAAACCTTTCATTTCCCTTCAGTCTACAGATATTGAATTATTGTATAATAATCATGGGCGTAAATCTCGGGGGAGGGGGGGACGGGGAACACGTCAATCGACGTTTTGGACAGGGGAGATGCCTATGTAATTATCTCCCCCCGCCCCCCCCCCCCACTTATTGCGTCGAGAAACTGAAAATAAAATGCCTAAATAATAATCTTTACCAATATCTCTCTTTATTGTATCAATCTAACACTTAACCTTGTGTTCTTAGCACACATATAGTCATACTGAAGTACACAAGTGGTCTATAATTGCATCAAACCTGGGGTATTGGGGTTGGTGGACAGCGGGATGGCCTGTGCCCCCATTTTCAGGAAAGGATTTTTACCTTTGATAATGATTGCTTAAACTTGTAGTTCTTCAATAATTCCATTTGACTGTGATTCAGAAGTTGCTGCCAAGTGCGGTGTCGCTAGAAGATGTCAGATATGTCATACAGCGCAGTAAGGTGGAGTTGACGACGCCAGTCATGTCGTCTGCCAGCTGGTGCCGAACAGCCAGAGAGTTTGCCGAGAGCGTCACAGCTGATAAAATCTACAGTTCTCACCAGTTCTACTTTCATTGGTGAGTTTTTTTTTTTTTACATATAGTTTGTTGTTTTATAGACAGGCAGTGCTGAATAGTTAAGTGCCTTGAACATCGGATAGCCAGTGGAGACGATTGTTTAACGACACCACAGCACATTGTTTATTCAGCGGGTATTAGGTGTCAGGCATAATTATGGTATTTAGCGACTCGTGGGTTTTAGAGGAAGCCTGCAACTGCCACATAGGCTACTCTTTCCGATTAGTAGTAAGTGATCTTTTATATGAGTTTACCCACAGTCAGGACAGCACATACCACTGCCTTTAATGAACTATTTGTGGACCACTGGTCAATGCAATTTGTGCTGACCTATCCATTGTCTTGCGGAGCATCCACAAACTCTGTCTCTCCGTTCCTCCCTCCCCCACCCCCTCTCTGTCTGTCTATCTGTCTGCCCCCCCCCTCTCTCTCTCTCTCTCACTCTCTCTCTCTCTCTCTCTCTTTCTCTCTTCAAAACTAACATGCATCAATTGATATTTGATCCTAGTACTCACCAGCATTGATGATAACTAATGGGTTCAAATTCTACAAGGTACTTGGAGTAGTATCGTCTCCAAACTAGATTCGGTAAAAAGCTGGTCTCATATGGAAGGTGTTCAAACACTTGGTAAAGCATTTGTGAACCCGTTTGGGCTATTTCTCTTTTCAGCCTAGGGTCCACATCTGGTGTAACAAAGGCCGTGGTATGTGCTGTCCTGTCTATACGGAAGTACATACAAACGATCCCCTGCTGCTAATGGAAATGCTAGGCTGTGGCTAGGCTGTGGCGGGTTTCTTCTGACGATCAGGCGTCGCAAACAGTATATTTTAGGCTTAATAACCAATGAGAGAAGAAACCTGCTGTAACCACAAAGGCTACTTATTCTGATGATTTATAACAAACCAGTGGCAGATACAGAAAATCAATTTAGGGGGCTCACATTCTATAACATTAAAAAAATATATATAATTTCAATTTTTTTAAATTTATATAGGAAAATATAGTGGATGGGTGGGCCTTTGGGCAAACAAATCTGCCAAGTGCTGCAAACAAATAATTCAAAATTTTATTTTATTTTGCATCTTTCAGGAAAACTTCAAGGAATCTATTTGTTGGGCAAATTATGCGAACTATTTTTCCGAGACCACACATATTCAGCAAATCACTGGAAGTATCACTGGATAAGTTTCTTTATATTGACGGACCAAATTCAAAGGGATATGAACTGGTACGTATGAGGTAGCATGTGAAGATTTCTTAACCCATAGCGTCTTGATTGGATTTCCTGTGTTCTTCTTTATCTTTTAAATACAATGTGTATATTATTATTTATGTTAAGATCAATGATAGCATAAAAGGTTGGAACAAATAACAATGCATTATTGTGATGTGTTCAATGGATTAGTATGAGAGAAGAAACCCGTTGCAACCACATACTTTAGGCTATTTATTTATTAAATTTTAAAATGTATTTCTTTACGTTTTTTCTTTATTATTATTTTTTAGGCTGGAAGGTAGGTAGTGAGCTGGTGGGAGTGTAAGTTTAAATGTATAATTTGTATTTATTCATAATTATTGGCTTTTGTAAAACAAAACCCCAAGCCGCCATCCCCTCAACTCCCCACAACCAAAAACAAACAAACTAACAAAAACAAACAAACTAACAACAACAACAAAACACAAAAATCAAACAAACAAAAACAAACCCATTCTCGATATTTACTTTCATGCTGAGTGGTCCTTAAAGAAACATTAAATAGTGTTTGTAATAGCCCAATATGTATTATTACTATACTCGAAATCGTAAACATTATATTAGTATACCTCGCAATTATGGCCTGTAACTACGTTATTGTTTTGCAGGATAGTTTCCTAGAACCAGGCCTGTAACTACGTTATTGTTTTGATTTGCAGGATAGTTTCCTAGAACCAGGCCTGTAACTACGTTATTGTTTTGATTTGCAGGATAGTTTTCTAAAATCAGGTCTGTAACTACGTTATTGTTTTGATTTGCAGGATAGTTTCCTAGAACCAGGCCTATAACTACGTTATTGTTTTGATTTTCAGGATAGTTTTCTAGAACCAGGCCTGTATCTACGTTATTGTTTTGATTTGCAGGATATTTTCCTAGAATCATCCCTGTAACTATGTTATCGTTTTTATTTGCAGTATAGTTTTATAGAACCAGGTCTGTAACTGTTATTGTTTTTATTTTCAGGATAGTTTTATAGAATCAGACCTGTATCTGTTATTGTTTTGATTTGCAGGATAGTTTCCTACAATTAGCCCTGTAACTATGTTATTGTTTTGATTTGCAGGATAGTTTCCTAGAACCAGGCATGTAACTATGTTATTGTTTTGATTTGCAGGATAGTTTCCTAGAACCAGGTCTGTAACTATGTTATTGTTTTGATTTGCAGGATAGTTTCCTAGAACCAGGTCTGTAACTATGTTATTGTTTAGATTTGCAGGATAGTTTCCTAGAACCAGGCCTGTAACTACGTTATTGTTTAGATTTGCAGATTAGTTTCCTAGAACCAGGTCTGTAACTATGTTATTGTTTTGATTTGCGGGATAGTTTCCTAGAACCAGGGCTGTAACTTTGTTATTGTTTTGATTTGCAGGATAGTTTCCTAGAACCGGGGTTCAGCTGGTATAGTCAGGGCTATGGTGTCAGAACAGTGCAGTTCTCGCCGTCAAACAAAACTTGTTTAGACCAGTGTCCGACCTTCCAGGTCACCTTGTCACAGGGAGATGTCTGTAAGAATCTAATCACATTCATTTAAAGAAATATTTTATAATCACGCTCTTATGCATCATAGCGAATACGATTTATTTATTATAACGACACCATTAGAGCACTTTGTATTGTTAATCATCGGCTATTGGATGTCAAACATTTGGTACCTAATTTTAACACAGTCATGTGTGAACCAGCCTCAGCACCGGATTTAGACCTCGCGCGGGGTCCGGCACTTTAGGTTCTGATCGGGGGCCCCTCAACATAGAAAAAACTTACATGACAAATAAAAAAAGAACTAAAATGAATAAATAGAATTAATTTTATAATTATAACATTTTTTAAAAATAAAGGACGTCCTTAGTCTGGGGCCCTAAGGGAGGGTGGCCCGGGGCAATTGCCCCCTTATAAATCCGACCCTTCTCAGCCTACAACGGGTTTTAAACGGCTGTGTTCAATTTAAAGAGTCCGACGTCAAACCTCTGGACCACTGAAGCTCCATGGCGAATATGAAGGCATTTTGATGTACCTTAGTAATCACACTTATCTGATCAAGACATATTCCTTGAGTACAAGTATTGTGAAAAAGTTGAATTCATTTTCCTATTTGATGAATGTATATCTTAGGAAATTCTCTCTATTTTTCAGTGACGTATCCTAAAGGAATTTGGGACGTTTCTGTGTTAGACAATGGTGAAGACATCAGCATTGGGTATCAGGGACATCTTGTTTCATCGAGTTAAGTGCAAACTGGAAAATATAGTTTACGTTAGACATTGATTAAGACATCAACAGTGGCTATCAAGGACACCTTGTTTCATCAAGAACTGCAAACTGGAAAATATAGTTTACGTGTTAGACTGATGAAGACATCAACAGTGGCTATCAAGGACACCTTGTTTCATCAAGAACTGCAAACTGGAAAATATAGTTTACGTGTTAG
>JAULBS010092622.1:0-17190 GCA_032355785.1 Symmetromphalus regularis | reverse complement strand
TGTACTAGCTATTATGCTAGACTACTTGAATACAGTTGCAATAAACGCCTTTTTGAAAGTTGTTTTAATTTATTTTCAATAGATGTGGTTCGCCCACTTTAATGTTTTGCTCCGTTACAAATGTAGTTGGTTACCTTTGTATTGAATTAAATAGTGGTTTAACGACACCCCCACCCCCAGCATAAAAATAAACATTGGCTATTGGGGTTAAACTGTTTAAATAAAACATTATTCTAAATCACTGTAAAGAGATGATTTATAATATGGAAAACAATACTATGTTTACCTTTGTGAACACATTTTTTTATTTTTTTTATTTAATAAATTCGTTACAATATGTTAGATTCTGATGTATGCTGTATTTTTATTTTATATAAAAAAATATCTGGATCCTTTCGTTTGATCAATTCATGAACATCCCTTAATCAAAATCAGTAAATGTGATAGTTTAATACATTTACTGGTGCAGTATAATTAGCGTATATTGTGTATGACATGCTGTACATCAAACATATTTTAGTGTATTTGTTTAGTATATTTTTTGAGGGCAAGTGAAAAATTATTGTGGGCAAGTGAAAAAGCAAATCGCACTTACCTTTAGGCAAGTGTGTTGTAAAATAATTGTTCAAACCCAGTAAGTTCCTGACATATATATACATATAAAGAGCAATGTTAAAACGTATATACAATATATTAACTTTCAACAAATTAACAAATAAAAAAAACACGTAAGTAAACACAAATTCAGTATATAACGGATGGAAAACAAATTTGTGATAAAAATTGGTTTCCTTACGTCGTCCAATACTACCTACCGTAATATTTGCGGTTTACGATGACCACCTCTTCAATGTAGGCATTTTCATTCAAGTGCACCATCCACCATGGTGTCTTGTCACCAATATTGGTGTGCGTGCACTTTAGACTCTGATCGAGATTGTTGTCGACCGCAAAGAAGGCCGCGTAATGTTGGTAGGTACTCGACTGTTCGGCATACATGCCCATTGCATAGTTAGTTTTGTGTATATCTGTAACACATTGTAATTTTAAAGCACAAATACAGAAAATTAATAGTTTATATAATTTTATGTTAATATTTTTACGCTTATATTTTCATAATTGTGGAATAAATAATTTTTAAAACCAATAATATTTTTAGATGCATTTTAAAAAATATTCTTAAAACTCGATTTGTAGGGATCGTACACACTTTTAGGATTTGAAATAAATTGCACCAATTTTAGCTGTAGTGTTAGAATACCCTTTAAATAAGGACAATACATTTTAAAAATTATCTCACTCCTAACCCACCAAAACAGAATTTTTGTATCCAAGGGGAATGAACTCCGTTTGGCAAACAATGACGATACACATAAACGAAATGGCATGGTGCAAATTATTTAACCTAGTGTCTTTTTTTGAGAACAGACATTATAAAACCTCCAAACAATCAATATTTTAACAAATAAATCACTAATAACCAAATAAATAAATTAAATCAAGCACAAAAGCGTTATGTGAGCAATATTTTGTATGAAACATGATATTATACAATAAAAAGATATATAGGTCAATGAAAGGTTAACATGGATGTATATTTGCATATTCACTAATAATAACAATAGTGTTATTACTGGTACTTATATTATTGTTATTACTATAGTTGTTATCATCATCATAATTATTATTCTTCAAACTTTAAATTTATCTCAAAACAAAAATACTGATATGTGTCAACAGTGATAAATGTATGTTTATCGAAAGAAGTAATATGTTAACACTCCGATAACTAATAAAAAATGCAAATGTTTGCAGATAATAGGGCTTTCACTTTTGATGCTCAATACACTATTAACCCCTAATCGAAACTTGTTTTGCAGATGCCAAAACGCATTTTTAGTCCTTTACCAACCTTCTGCAAGTGGAGACCTCTTCCTATATCTCCGTCAACACACCATGAAAGAGATGCAACATCATATATTATTTAATTATGTAATCTATTTCAAAGACAAATTTGTCCAAAGACATTCTACAAAAACAAAACATTAACGAAAAGCTTGACATCGGAATAATTAACATTTAAAAAATTACTTTTAATCTTTCTTTTTTCACTACAGATTTGAGATAAAGGCATTAAAACAAGTAACAAACTAAAACAAACACATAATTGATAATTAATCACATCCATAGATGCACATCATTAATGCAATTTTCCAATGGATTAGAAGCCAGTTCAGTTACTTTTAATTTTATCCTGCTTTTTATGCTATTTCACATTTCTATTGGATATGGTGGTCAAGACAAAATGGTTAAGTTTTTGTCTAGATATGCAAACATTACAAGGGAAAGCACCGAACTCTTCAAGTTTCTTTGCATTGAGTGCAGGCAGAAAAAAAACATGCTACATAAAGAAATGGGATTGTCATGAAACTGATAATACCAAAGGATTTTGGATCACGAGGGCAAGTGGATCTAATTGATATGCAATCCATGACAAAGGCACCACGCAAGTGGATCATCGTCTATCAAGACCATTTGACAAAATACTGAGTTCTGCCCTCACTTACATCTACACGGGCAGCAGATGTAGCCTTTTGGTTGATGGACATATTTCTGCTCATCAGTGCTCCTCAGATTTAAATAGCATATTAAGACTGGTTAAAATCAAACTAACTGAACCGACTTCTAATCCATTGGAAAATTGCATTAATGATGTGATTAATTATCAATTATGTGTTTGGTTTAGTTTTTTATAACCTTTTTTTTATCTTTATCTCAAATCCGTAGCGAAAAAAAGATTAAAAGTAATTTTTTCGATGTCAAACTTTTCGTTAGTGTTTTATTTTTGAAGAATATCTTTAGGCCGATTTGTCTTTGAAATAAATTACTTAATTAAATAATATATAATGCTGCTTCTTGTCATTAGTTGTATTTACCTTTACAACAATTGCTGTCAACGAATGATGAATCTTTCATTTCAGGCAATGTGTCGAGAAATTACCTTGAAAAGTGAATCAGGCAATATACAGATTGCCTGAACTATTCAGGCATTCTACAGGTTGCCTGATTTTACACATTGCCTGTAACATATATAACATTTAAACCACAGTGTTTTCGTGGATATGGTCTTTTATTGACTATTTCACAATATAATTATAATTTAACATCACTGATTTAATCATTTTTGTAACAACTAAATAAACAACTGAAATGTCTTATAGCACAGGATAGCATTAGAGGTGCAATCAGGATATGCTCAACATTCAAGAACACCTGTTATCATTACTGTATAATTCGTAAGTACCGTCCGTCTGTCACGGATTTACTGAAACTTTCCATTACTAGTAACAATAAATATCATTTTCCTAATCAAAATTAATATTTACTCAAATGAACCAGGAAGTAAAAAGGCAAGGGAAATAAAATCCGATATACAATACCTCGATAGCTGGGTTTTGGTCCATACACCTCGACTTCACATAAAGAAAGATATTGGTCTTCTAATCGAGAATCTTTGCGGATACGAACGTAGCGCCCTAGTAGCTCTCGTATGCATTTATACATTCTACCGTCACCGTTGGGTACTTCCGACCTTTGATAGTAACACAGTCCAACAAAATCGGAGGAATCTGTTCTCATATCTCCCTGAGGTTTATTCAAAACCTCGATATAAAACATACGCATTGCCAGTGTTTTATCTATAAGAAAGAAATATAAAATGATAAGAAGAAAACAGTAAAGGATGACAGACACTGCGGAAGCAGATGAACATCGTCGTGGGGGCTAACAGAGATATGGGGTGGGGGGGAGTCTAACGGATCTAAGCTCGAAGTGCAGTTTCAAGTCGATGGGAGGTTATGTTTGATTCAGAATTATTGGGGTGGGGTCTAGAGCTTTATATTCAAAGATAGTTTCACAGTGAAAAAGCAACTTCACGAAGTGTTGGGGAATTTTCAGCAAGAACATGACAGTTGCCGATTTGGCTTATAAAACGAGCGATCTGATTGGATATTTTTAAGTATGATATCACCAAAAATGTTTTCGTATAGATGGTACTGTAAGCAGCCAAAGTTTTTATGAGCTATATTGGTCAAGGTTCCAAACGGACTCGGAGTGATCTCTAACATTGTGAGGATGATCTAAATGTCCAAATAATTTTTTTTAAAGTAGATTTGTACAGTTTTATAAGCATGGTCAGAAAAAATACAGACAGAGCCACTGCCTCAGTGCTGGCAATAGCACTGTGTAAAGGATGATTCACACATTATCTCCATGCCAAATGAATATTTAGCTAAGATTGACTATCTACAGATTGAATTCAGCAAAAAACGACCTTTATAAAACTAAAATTACAGTAAATACTATAAACTAAGACAAAGTAATTTTTATTATAGCTTTTAGAAAACCAGTCCAACACGGAAAAAAAACTTTAAAATACTATCTAACACAATTTTAATTCAGTTTTCTCTTCGACATTTGTATCCATGACTTCCAATAACAAATATTGCAAGTGACCAACTATTATTTATCACAAGCTGACATGTTCTTCATAAGTCCTAATCAAAAGGTTTGTCATAAAATTTGTTCTCTTTACATCCAATAATAAATATTGTGTGTGATGTACTATTATTAAGCACAAGTTCACATATTCTTCATGTCCTTCTCAAAATGATTTTGTTTGGATTAACTCTGGAACAAGTAATTACTTGTCAAATCAAACAACATGTAATTATTTCTCTGCACACCTATTTGTTTGTTTCTATGACTAATCATTTACAAAACCATAAAGAAATCACAGTTTATATTTACATAACAATATTAAAAAAATATATTGTAAATTACAAACAATCGTGTACACTTAGATAAAAATATCATCACTGGTTATATAATTATAGTTATCTCTTTTATAACAGTATTTTTTGTAATGGATTATAAGATACCCTCAACATTTTGATGGTGAAATTGTACAATACTGAGATGAAGGGAAGAATTTTAACATGCTTATATTAGAGAACAGTTCATGCATCCTCATTACTGTGTACAAACTCAAGAATTCCCACAAGACTGTACCCATCATTACAGATCTTTATCATCTTAATAACATTACGACCATGACACCAAGGACAGTGAGGGATGACTACTATTTCCCAACCACCAGAAACAAGTGATTAGAAGCCAGAACAGACAAAATGCCAAAATAAATGTTAAAAGGAATTAAAGCTTTCACCTTTACCAACTTGCAGTTGTTATGGATGTCGAAATAATACAGTATGGTACATCTTACAGTAGTGCCCAACCTTTTAATGATTAAGACAGATCAAGTGGGCTATTGAGATCTCATCTATAGCATATTTCATCTGAACTACTACTGAAGTATGTGAACTAAATGAAGGAGATAATATCAAGAATAGAAGAGAACCATTTTGGCCATTATATGTATTAAAAATTAACAGTTATTTTAATAAAAACTAAATTTATATTCTGTGACATAACAAAATAGATAATGCAAAATTACCAAAACATTTGAGAATTATGTTCAGAGGAATGAACAAGATCTAACAAATGTAAAATAATTTTAATGAGAAGTCTCAAAAAACTTTTGAATATTTTTCACAAAGGTATTTCTTAAGCAAATCTATTTTCAACAAGACTGGCATATGCTGATTTCTAGAAGCAATCTCCAGCAATAACCCAAAGTAAACTAAAGGAACATCTCATAATGAATTGCTGTCTTGTACATAAAAACTGCTTCACATCAATATGACTTGTATTAGACAAAAAACAAACAGCCTCCACTCCTACCGACACATTATTACTTGATTCCCCCATTTTTGTCTGCTTCTTCGAGCAATTATGCACACACCATAGCACTCTTTTTCCACTTGACAGATCCTGTTACAAACTTAAATGAAAATGTTGATGGATTGTACCTTAAATTAAGAAAGAGAAATAAAATGCTAGACTTGCTTGTGGTCTGCAAACCTGACTCATCCCTTGAGGGCCATTAATGGGCTTTATATGCATGATGGCATTTCTGAACCCCAAGAGTTGGTAATCGGATACTTTAAACAACCTCAGAGAAACCTTTTTGCTGAATATAGTAATTGTAGTCTAGCTATTACAGTTATATACACTAATGATGTATGGGCATATATAACATATGGCAACAGCCTGTGATTAACAAGGCAATTCAAAGTCCAACTGCCAGCTCTGACATTAATGGAAAGTAAAGCTCTATCTCTGCCATTGTTCAAACATAAGTGGATGTCTAACAAGCACAAGCGAAGATATTGATATTTCATTTCTGCTTTTACCGGATATCGCCCAATTTCTGTCCACAGATCAATAAGTGTATCATTTCCAAAAGAGAACCAGTCCAGTTGCAACACATGTGGTTGCGAAATATAGCAGTTTAAATATTTAAAGAATATAATAAAATATTCCATTTACACCAAAACAATAGCCTCAGGATTCCACGTCTTTGTTCTGATATCTCACAAATTATGGAAACTGTCAATAATGCAGGCAAGACGGCTAATGGCTAAACTTTTGTCTAATATTTAAATCGTACAAAAATGTGACTTGAGTTTGTCCTAATTTTTGACAACAGAATAAAAGGAAAGTTTGTTTAATGATAACCAACATATTGTTTTTTGAATGGCTTTGGATGCTAAACATGTAGTCTGAAACTCATAGTCTTCAGAAGAAACCCACTAAAATCACACAGACTACTGTTTCTGATTATCAGCAAGGGATCTTTTTCTATCTGCTTTCCTTTAGACAAAGCTTTTGTTAAACAACTGTGAACCACTGACTTGAACAAGAAACAACCCAAATGGATCCACAGAGACAACACAGAACTACCATTCCATCATTAAAATATATACAACTTACAAAATTAAGGAACAAGAAATAATATTATAAAATACTTGATTACACTTAATTTATCATAAAATACTGGATATGATATGTCAAAGAATAGTAAAATACTTTTCCAACCTGATTTTCTCTGTGAAGATATGACAGTGTTGGCAATCTACCTCGACTTCTAAACTTTGAACTTCCCACCAGGACCGGTGTTGAAGCGACTGCAGGAACATAGAGCAGACTAGGATATGTGTCACACAGCTGAAAATTAGAAACACTTGGAATCATTAAATAATATATGAAATCATATTAACAGAACAATAAATTTTAAAATTATTTTAACAACCATTCAAACCTAAATTAGCAATTATAAATTAATATAATGAAATTTTTTAATTACTATTTATACAGTTTGTGAATACAATTAGAAAGTGGCTTTATTTTTCTGACTTTGGGTCATTTTTACATGCATCCAAACACACACGCAAGCATGCATGCACACTCACATCTAAATAAACAGATGGCGGATATTACTATCACTGCCAATGGATGGCGGTCATATTCCAAATAAGTCTTAAGCGATGGTGGGCCTGTCATTGCTTATCACACACACACATACATATGCACATATGTTTGAGTAAAATAAACAAACTAATACTTGATCTATGCAAACCTCATAATCCTTGTTAAGATTGGTGAGGATCCAATTCTCATTTGGCACTCCCATTCTAAGATATTCTGTCTGGATGTCAAACATATCCCAACCATATGACTTGGGCGTATTATCTGGCATTGTAAAGTTGAATGCATACAACGTTTCTATGTTACCTGAACAAAATCAAACAATTACAGAATAATAATAATTTATTATGTACAAAATTTTTACATATCAAGCCCATAAAGCTCCAAAATATTTATACCAATGGTTCCTAATATTACCTGAAGCTTCAACCTAAAATAAAGTTGGATGCCAAATACAAATCAATTCTATCAATACGTATTGAATTGAAGCCAATGTACATAAACGGACAAGCTCAATTCAGCTTGGCAAGAGGGCCCTGATGGTATGTCCCAGTTTTGCATTACACAATTTATCATTTTATTTACATGAGAAGACTTTTAAAATGTTTCAAATTATTTTGGCAATACTGAATATGATATATACATAATTAATACAACTAAATAGATTATTTTTAATTTTAACTGCAGTATCAGAATACAGTGGAGTTGAACTAAGATTCCCCTATACCATAACTTGCATAAATTTTATGGCAACAAAGAACTGGATAAAATGGCAAATTTCTCTCTAAACAATAGACTACTAATGCAGCATGTAAATGAAAAAAGAAAGATGTACTATACCATACTAATTATTATAAATATATACACAGTAGAATCCTCTTAATTACATAGGCATTTTGCCCAAAAGATTTATGCAATTAACAGGATTTTCCTTTATCAAAAATGCCCATTCAAAATTACGTCACCATTCTGGTACTATCTGGTATAAAATCAAAGTACATTTATCTTACAGTAGATCACAAAAATCAGAAATATTCAATATAGTAATGAATTCTTTGACCATGTAAAATGAATGTTATGACAGATGTAAAAACAGTATACGGTTACACTTACTTTGTGGTCATTTTATGATTATTTGATAAAAATGTTAAGATTTGCCATGGTTTTTGGTGCTTTGGAAAAAAGGTTAATTTTTCTACATTTTCTTATGCAATTAACCAGATATTACAAAGAAAACATATGCAATTAAAATAAATTCTTTGTATATACTTGCATACAAATGGTTCTGTGCAGCAGAATATTATACAAATAATAGGAATATGCTATTATCAGGAATGCAATTAAGTGGACTTGACTGTATTAAGCAACTGAATTTTATTTATGTCATAAACATTTTTTTTTTCAAACGTAACTATTGACTGGCAAAATACTTAAATTTTTCCATTATTTAAAAAAAATAATAAAATATGATTTCTACCAATAAAAGATTTTAAATGTTATTACTTTTCCACTTTTATTATGGCAATAAAACTAAATTTATGGTCTCTCTACATATTTTCTCTTTCATTCCAGTCATAAAACATACAATGCTGTTTAAACTGGATCAGTTTGGACCCAACAAATAGTGCTGCTTTTGACTGATTATTGGATTACATTAATGGCAGTTTTAAACACTGTAAATAAAAATTATTTATTTCCTTTATAAAATGGGTTAAAGCCTACCTGGCCGAGACAGTTCCTGTAAAGATGTGTAGATATCATGACAGTCTCGCTCTCGTGGAATCACAAAGATGATACACATGAAGTTTTTACAGCGTATCTGCAGAGGAGATCCCCCAGTTGTGATGGGGAGTTTCTCCACTGTTCCCATGTGCATGTGAAGAATCTGCAATAACATAAAACACTGAATTTATTTGGTTTAAACTTTTTGAATGTATGTTAACTTTAAAACAAGAAATTGTCATCAATTTTCCATAGTTGTTTTTTATGTTTAGCAATATTCTTTCTGCTCCTGTATATGGCATGAAGTTTTTCATCAGTTAAATCTAATTGAACAATTTGTTTATATTTTATATTTACCAACAAAAATTATATGTAATGCAATACTTTATCTTGACATCATTAAAAAACCCAATGAACTTGACACTTAAAAACTGAATACTGATAATGATACTTTTCAGTTAGATCTAATATAAGTATCTTTACACTTGTCTTTATTCAGAACAAAGCACCAATTAAGCAGTAGATATTAAGTGATACAGCTTTACTTTCAAAACACACTTGTATACATGTAATCTGATTTTCTATGTGATTAAAACTGAGTTTATAAAAATATGCTCTCTCTCTCTCCACAGATCCTAATTGTTAATACTTCAAACTTTGAAAAAAGATGATACTATATGCTTTGTATTTGTTGCTCAGTTATTATTCAGGAATAGGCTACATTGTTGTTTATATTTCCAATGTAATATCTTTTCACATACAATGTACTTAGGCCACTCTTCCCTGGGAGTTTTTTTTTTAATCTTTTATTGTGAATAAAAAATGTGTAATAATTTTTTTTTTTTAATGTTCTTTGTTTGACTTGATCTAATTCAGCCATGTTGCATGCTAGCAAATATCAACCAAGTATCAACAGCTTGGGGAATCTGCCCACTAACAGACAATTATTCCTTTATTAGTCAAGAAGTTCTGACTGTGCTTTGAAATAACACTGACATTGATCTTAGTTACTACAAGTTATAATGTCTTCTGGCAAACATTGTCTTAAATCATAAATTACAAACTGTTAATATTATCTTGTTTTGGGCCCTTTCAATACATTACCTGAAATAACAAAAAATTGAATTTCACTTTTAAAAAATTACTATGTAAACAGAACTTCCTGATTTGCACAATTTAAATGTCAATGTTTTGTGCATCTTACATTTTTTACAGCTTTTTTAATGATGCTGAAGAATTTGATTGTTTGTTTAGTATATATTTAGTCAAGCTAATTTCACTTCCGTATGGTTTATGCAAACAAGCATCAGCTGTGAGTTAATTCTTTCAAGGGATATGAATAAATCTCAGTTGAATCTCAGCTGCCAGTCAGAAATAAAAGATCAAAGGAACATGTTTCAGTACTAGAATCAGTGGTTTTACAACATTCACTACATCCATTAGTCAATAAATCAGGGTTTAAATAAACTATAGGTCGAACTTTATGTCACACACTCTGATAATTCTTAATGAACCACGGTCCTTTATGTTTGCCCTTAATTAACTCCCTTCAATCTCAATGTTTGAACAAAACTCATAATTGATAAAAACTAATTCTGTCCAGATAACTCAAACATAGTATAGGAAGCAGACATATAAAAGTCAATGATCCATCAGGTAAGTGCTGTTTACATTGCCTGGTAGCAATAGCCACTGGCAGGACTTCTCAAACTTGGGATGGAATACTAAAAGCCTAGTAATGACATTTCAGTTAAGTGTGTAGATGTATGGTGGAAAAATAGTGTCAGTCCACAAAAACATCGCATGTGGTGTATGAACAATGCAATCAATGGAAAAAAGCTTTAAGCATGAAATTATGTAATGGCCACCAAGAGTTCAAAGTTTTAGCACATCATGTTGAATAAAACATACATGCAGGATGATGATACAAAAGTGAAAAAACCCTGATTTTAACACTTGAACTAATTTCCTGGAACTAATAAAACTCAACTTGCATGTGTCTTTATATGGCTTTAATAAATGATTACCAGATTAAAAAAATTTCTTCCCAATCAATCAATTTTAAATTAAAAAAATTTGTCTAAGATAACTTCTTTTGTTTTAGGAAAATGGAAATAATTATTGCTTTTTACAGCATTTGCGATTTCACTGGTGGTTTGATCAATTAAAAATAATAAATGCTTTTATTTCACTTTTTGTTGTACCATATTAAATAGATATTACACATAAATAGGTTAATTAAAATGACCTTCTAGTTCAACAACAACAACAACAAATTAAATTACAAAATGTCAATATTAGCAGATAAACAAGTTAGATCCGCTCTTTAACACTTTAACTTTTCTTACTGGTGCTAATAAGATTTAACACAAAATATTGATTTCAGAAGCTGATGATGCATTATTAGTGACAGCAATACGAATTTACATTTTCATCGTATTAATAAATGTTTGAATGCTAAGTCCTTGGGCATATTCCTAATGGTACGCTGGCTCAATTAGACTAGGGAATAAAAAATATCAATAGTTACAATCAGCTTACGCTAGAATGAATCTCTTGTAGATTGAGTCGAATACAAATCAACCAATACTGCATTTAGGTGGTGAAATATATGATTTCTGTCATGGGGTTACCCAAAATAGATTTCATTAATAGAATAGAGAAACCTGATAGATTTTAAGTTAGAAGTGTGATTATAATCCAGTCTTATTAGTTCTAACAGTGTCAGCATGTCTTGAAATTTAAATGAATCAATGAATGAATAAATGTTTAATGACATTTCAGTAACTTGATATCAGAGGAGAAATGACAACATTGTGTTTACTTATAAATTCAATTACCATTATGTTACATAACTGAGTTTTGTTAGCATAGAAAGGGTTAACTAGTTATTAACGAATAGAGTAGTTTCCTTCCAGTAACAATAAATGTAACAGAAGTGGACACCAGTGGAAGTAATATAAGAAAAGTATGCTAACTTGTGCAGCAGGAGAACAGTGGTCAGCAGTGGAGATGAAGTAGATGTTATGCCAGGTGGTGGATGTTGGTGGTGTTTGTGCTGTTTTTGTGAAAGAACTGATGAACTGTTAAATTATGAATTATTTTAAAATAATTTTGTTGTGTTTTAAAGAATAAATGTAGACTCACTAGTTTGGTATGTTGTTGATAAACACACTTCTCATAACAATTGTAACACCCAAGTTTATACTCCCTACAACTCTTGCTGAAGTTAACATCAAATATGTCATTACAGAGATCACAAAGAGTTTGTAAAAAGTTATTTTTTCATAGATGTTAATGGAACACTATAAACATGATTGATGAATATAATGAACCACTGCTGTTGTGAAAAAACATGAAGTTAAACATGACTGTATATCTTCAGGCAGATTAAAAACAAGCAAACTGAAGTTCTACAGTTTTCATGATACAGTATTTAATTGTGAAATGGTCGCAAAAAGATACCCATAGACTGAATTTCATGATTGCATTATTAAGGCATTTACCATCATGCTCCATAAAAACAATTTAACATTTACTCAAAGCAAATGAAAGACTAAGGCTGATATAATTATTACATGTCATTTCACTTACAGCACTTAGTTGTATAATCTTTATCCCAAAGCCAAATCAAAAACATATTCTGATCCCTAGAAACCTACTGCCACCAAACATGTTACTAATTTTTCAAAAAGATTTCTTTTGATATTAACATATTTGTTTTTTTCATGGACAGGAGCAAACATGTAATAACCTTTGACAAATCAGCCAAGGAAAATAGTCTGAAAAGATTTAGTGGTGGAGATAAATTCTACAACACATCAATAAAAATGAATTAATCCCATTTCATAGCATTGAAATTATCTATATTTTCACATTACCAGCCATCAACACAATTTTATTGCCAATTTGCATCTCATTTGTATTGGTTTTCTTCAACCTTACAAAATAACAGCGTGGCTAAATTTGGTAATCTGTTGTGATTGCAAATATTTCATGATTTACAGCAACCTCACAGTGTAGTCCACTGAAAACCATTGATATTACTAATTTGCTGTTGAATATGGTAGTTCACTTTCTTTGAAAGTCCCTTCACATCAAGATTTAATCTTTATACGTGGGCACTAAAGCAGCGTAATTTACCTCAATATGAACTGTAAGGATGAGATGAATGAGGTTCTATGCTAGAGGCGACAGAAGAGAGTGACATCTCCTTATAATCTGAGCATAGAAGATGTTTACCAGAAAATGTTCCCATCAATAATAAGCAATCAACCAGCTTAATATCTGGTAGGAACATTTTTGATTCCTCTTGAAGATCTGTCAATTGGTAATAAAAGATAAAAGAATCACTCTTGTCTGAATTGGAATCTGTCTGATCCAGAAATCTGAGTATATCAGACTGGTACATGTATTTAAGTCCCCAATCAGCTTACAACAGTACCAAAACTCCAATCTGATGAAAGACTTAAATGGACCGAAATGTACCAAAGAAATACCAAAATGGACCTCAGTTTTTGTCCTGTAAAGAATTTACAGAATATTTTCCAGAAGTTGTAATATCTCCTTCTTTGATATATATATATATATATATATATATATAATTTTTCTTTAATAAATGATATTAAAAGACTCAAAGAAGGAGATGTTACAACTTCTGGAAAATGTTCTGTAAATTGTTTAGAGGATAAAATTGTGGTCCATTTTGTTGTTTCTTTGATCCATTTTGGTCCGTTTCGATCCTTTTCGGTCTTTCATCAGACCCCCAAAACTCCTTATGGAATATTATCTCTGGGACAAGCATACTTTGCTAGTTGTTCCTCCATGCTAGTATTTGATTTAAAAAAATGCATATACTCAAGAGCTACATGTATTTGAGAAAGGAAATAATAACTGAAAAAAATATTTCTTGCCTGGCCAAAAGAAAGGATTTCATTAAAACCATCAGGAGAAAAGGAATGATAATAATTCTGCAGCTTAGCTATGACATATAAAAATAAAACTTTTCCCCAACAGACAGGATACTGGCTAATAATGGGGATCCAAGAAATAAGAGCTTAATGGAAAAAAATTGTATCATCTTATTTGTGACAGAAATGACAAACAATTAAGGTCAAGGATTATAAATCCATAACAAACAACTTGTATTTGTAAAAAAACATTAAAATCAGATATCCGAGGAATGTCAGTTATATTGTACTTTTACAAAGTGGATGGTCTTACTGAAATGATAATTGTTGTATCTAAAATACAAGAAGTGTCATTTTGATGCATCAAAACACTACCATCATATGATAATCATGTGAAATTAACAGTGTCGTCTGCTTTTATTTTTTGTTATTTATTTTTTCAAGTTTTTATGATGTGTTAATGAATTAAACACTGAAGTAGTGACTTTAAATAATTAATTGTTAATCTTTAACAAAAAGAAAAGAATCACTGACGAATTGTAGAGTTATCAATTAAACCTATCTGTACAATTCAAAAATTTCACCCAGTTGGTTTGAATGTATAACATTCTTTGAAAGACAAGAGGAAAATTCCTTATTAAAAAGAAACAAATTTAAGCAATTTAGTAAGTGAAAAACAGTACATTTTGAACCCAACTACTAACTTGGCTACTTAGATTGCAAGGTAAAGATAAGATTCTTCACATTCTGACGTGCCTGATTTGATTTGCACAATCATTTAGCACACACTGTTAGTAATTACTTGTAATGAGCAGCATTAATTTCCTGTGTACACTGGTGGTCACAGCTGGCGATACACGAATAAATCAATGGATGGTTTCTTTACCATTTCTCTAAACATTGTTCAGAAAAGCCCAAAATAGCCAAATTAAACATGAAGGTGTGTACAGAGATGTTATTTACACAAATCTTGTTAAAAGCAAGACTATCAAATGAACATAATTCGAACAGCTACCAATAATCTATTCCAAAATCTTAATCAAACAGCCACAATGCATTCAGATAAATCTGGGTGCCAACCTTTCATGATACTGTTACTCACACTAAGGAATAAATTAGATATACAAATAATACATTCAAAATGTAACTTGATACTAGTCATTTTTAACACATGACTGTACTATTACTGTAAATAAGGAATATAGTTAAGGAATATAATAAAGTTATCAGAAGTTGAAATAATTGATCTCTTGACCACGTTAGAGCTGGCATCTTCAGAGAACTGTGTTAATCATCTATAATTTCTAACCTGACGTATTTTAGTTGAATTCAAGCAATTGACTGCTACACTTCTAGACATTATTTCAAACCCTTATTACATGTATTCATAAAATATAAAAAAATAATCTATTCTAAAATCTTTATCAAGGTAGGTTCAGATGAAACTCCCTACCAATCATTCTTGATATTGAAATAAAAAATAAAGATATAAACATGTATACACACAGGTTATGATAATGACATCTTATTTTTATATTTACTTATATCTAGATACATTTTGAGAAAGCTCTCCTTGGTATTTATTCAGAAACTTTGGATGAAGAGTATAAAACAACACACTGGCTTTCACAGAAAGCTATTCCTTCTAATAAGCAGCATGGAATATCTTTTTACATACATTCTCCTACAGACAGTACAGCTCAAGCTATGACATTTGTTATTTTAAAACACCAAAAAAACCCACCTATTTTCTGGCATGTTGTGGATCAAACATGATAAAAATTAGGAGTATCTTGTCCCATTCCTATAGTGTAGTGCCCAAATCTGCCAAATGTGTTGAACGCTGTTGAAATTGTTCAATGCTGGGAAGGTCCAAGTTTAATAATGGCAACTGTAGTGTATTGATGGTTTGCTGCTGCACATACATGTCATGATATTTATTCATAACTGAATTTAAATATCCAATATTTATTTTGAACAGTATATATTTTCCAACATCTTTTGGACATGAATTTCTCTATAGAATTCTAAAGCTGGTATGAAATAAATAAAGCATAAATATATTCAGATATGGAAAAGTATTACTGTAACTGTAATATAGAAAACATTTTAATGTTTTTTTTTTGTTATTTGCAAATGAAGAATCTGATACATGTATCTTTAGATAATGCATTCTTCACATCCAACATTTTGTTCTAATCAGCTTAACAATTATTTTTACCACTGAATATTGATCAGTGCATTAGTGTGAATTTGTTTTACTTCCATAGATATTTTGTTAAACCTGACATGACTGTATAGAGAATGACATGTTCATTAGAGACTGAAGATGAGATAATAAAGAGAAGATGACTGGTGTTAACTACCAATTTGCAGAAATAACCTCAATTTGTCATTGGCGCCATCGGTGATCTCCTGATTATATACGTGTCTAAAAAACATGAAATGGAAATCTAAAAATCCTGAATTTATGATCAGTGTAAATTATAAACATTTGACATTGTTGTTACAATTATGTAATGAATAAAACATGATTAATCAATCACCATTAGAATCCACTACACTCCAATTTTTTTTAATCAAAGGCCATGTTTTGTGCTATCCTTTCTGTGAGATAAAAAAAATCCCTTGCTGCTTATAGGTAAGAGCAGCCAGACGAGTGTGACAGAAGTGGGTTTCATCTTTTCTACTAACACTAATCTCTGTGCTGGACAGACATCATAGGGAGATGATTTGTATGTCCAGGACTGCATGCTCAAACTCTAATTAGATATAATTCCATTTTGTAAATACACATTTGTTATAAATACTTGGATTGGTCCAAATGACATCATATGACTTAAAAAAAACACATTCATAAATGCATGAACCTCCGTTTTGTACTATTTCGGACTATTACCGAAACTACTTTAAATTACGAATTATGTCAACAAATAAATCACCAAGGAATTCCCCCAAGATTCTATTTTTAAACATCAAATGATGACGTCAAAATGACAGATGTGCCTACCAATTTGTTTGGTGATTTTATGTAGAAACTTTTTTTTGCTTCTATAACGAAATATGAACTTGATTCTGTTAAATCTCACACTTATCGTAACTGTCGACACATTTGCCTACCTTCACAATTACAAAGCCAGTGAATACAACAGAAACATGCGACATATCG
>JAULBS010092611.1:0-11670 GCA_032355785.1 Symmetromphalus regularis | reverse complement strand
ACTGTATCCAAGTGAAACGACTGCCTCTGCCAAAGTCAGGTGATAAAAGACAGAATAGATCCACTGGCGGCAGTACTCAATATCTAGTATTTATATTAACAATACCAGTTACAATGTAACTGTATCCGAGTGAAACGACTGCCTCTGCCAAAGTCAGGTGATAAAAGACAGAATAGATCCACTGGCGGCAGTACTGAATATCTAGTATTTATATTAACAATACCAGTTACAATGTAACTGTATCCAAGTGAAACGACTGCCTCTGCCAAAGTCAGGTGATAAAAGACAGAATAGATCCACTGGCGGCAGTACTGAATGTCTAGTATTTGTTAATAATATCAATTACAGTTCAAATACTTAAAGCGAGGCAACAGATGGAAGGCATCAGTTTGAGGGGCACAGCAATTAATGCCGTGGGATCAGGACACATCAGTGTTATAACAATGTAAAATTCTTTAAGGGGCATGCTGGAAATACTATACCCTTGGATTGCACCATTTCCTCAATCTGCCCCTCAACATATTAACTTAAATACTCAATGTAAAGTTGTTTAAGGGGCATGATTGCAAATGTCATACACTGTGGGATTATAGCCCAAACATGATATGTATGACCTGAATCCACCCCTCAAGAGACTTATTTAAAGATTGACAGACCACACGTTGGTCAATCAACACATTAGTTGTCAAGCATATGGCATCCATGACAGTCCATGGTGAAACCCAGTACTAACACACAGGCTACTCTTACTGATTGTTTTTTGTGCTGGAGAGAACAGTTATTAAAAAGCAAAAATAAAGTTGGTTTTATTTAACAATGCCTCTAGAGCGCATTGATTTTTATTTTATCGTCTATTGGACTTCAATCATATGGTCATTCTGCCATATATTTAGAAGAAACCCACTGCAGCCACATAGGCTACTCTTTCCGATAAGCAGCAAAGAGTCTTTTATATGCACCGTTCCAGACTGCACATACAAAGGCCTTTGACGAACCAGTTGTGGACCACTGGTTGGAACCATAAATATCCCAAACTGCAAATGGGTCTACTGAAAAGAATCGATCTGATGACAGACAGCTTCACAGGCTGACACGCTACCGTTTGAGCTTTATCCCGCTCCTTAGTTATTAAAGAGATGATACTTTGTGATATACATAATGTTGCTACTGTTAGAGTTTTTAATATGCATCTTATCATGGGTGTCATGTCAGACCCCCAATAGCAGAATTATTTTTGTGCAGGGCACAGGGGTCAAACATATGATACAACACTTTTATTACACCCCGAATAGCTTCCCAATTAGATTTCTCTTCCCAAGACAGGCTTTATGTATGGTCAACCAAAAAACAAAGAATGCATGTAATCGATAGTTGACATTCATAGGAGAAATTCTGGAATTCAATAACACCACCATATAGGAGGTGTGTGTGTGTGTGCAGATGTATCACATTTAGGAGGTGTGTGTGTGTGTGCAGATATATCACAAGTTGCACACATTTGCTGTTAATGGACCATTACTTACTGCGACTGCCCCATAAAACAAAAATAGTTTAACATACATATTTAGGTGCACATGCACTATTAAATGCATACCCACTTGCCTCGTGGCTGCCGAAGTAGTTTAAAGACTGTTTTAACTGCTGATAAGATTGTTTTTGTGTTGAGTAACAATGTTTACAAATGCGGTTTGAAACAGACATTAAGAGGAAAGCAGAGATTTTTGTTTACACCTGCTTGACATATGCACTTAAACTAATGACAAATATAGGTTGTTTTTTTAACCGCACTGTTCACTTAAATGGTCGAATACGGTACTTTCTTTTTTTGGTTGAGAACGTATAGATCATCGATCACATGGTTCCAATCAATAGTGGGGCAAAGCAATTTTTTTGATGTGACTGTTTTTCTTGGTTATAGTGCCTTAGATGAGTGGAAAAACATCTCAATCCCTGTTAGATCTTGCTAATAACAATACAATAACAAAACTTACAACATAATGAAAATATTTTAACTCACAACATGCAAATGAAAAAAAAACAAAATAGTAAATTAAAAACCAAAACTGTTTAAACAGACAAAAGAAAAAAAAATATGAAAATTATATAGAAATATTACAATAATTTTTCTGAGATCGAAGGCCAATTAATTAAAACATTTTAAGAAAATCTTTATAATTGAAATGACTGCCTAACAAATGTTGATGCACAGATAAACTGAGCTAATGGATATGATTGCCAGAAGCACGAAACAATGAAAGGTAGAATGAGTGGTGGTTCAGTATCAATAAATTGTTAAGTAACTAAAAAATGGAACTTAGTCACAAATAAGTAAAAATGGACATCAAAATGCCAGTTTTGAGCACTTGTGGAGGAAGAGTTATCTCCCTTGTGAATAAACACAAGGACTTACAACACTAAGATGAGAACATTCACGCACTTTCCCTGACAATGTTTTTTTGCCAGTGTACAACTCAATATCCACGTGTATAATTAAGTACTTGTGTTCAGCATGACAGAAATACTATTTTGTAACGTCCCAAGCCTCTACATAATAACATTCTGTTACTTGTAGGATTAATATTTTAGGTGTGTGAACGATATATACTAATGGGCAAAAGAAACAATACCAAAATAATCAAATATTTGTTTAAGGATTCTGCAGATTTTGTTTTCATCGTGGCTTAAAATAGTATTTATGTCAAATATATATCTATTTTGCTAATAGAAATGTTATTTTCAAAGATTTGTGTAGTTCCTCAGTAATCATTAAATTATCATTGGTGTAATTTATTTTGCCACTGTATATTTTGTTACATTTAATTGTTGTGGAAAACTACAGGAATGTGGTTTCTAGATTCGTAATAAGCAGCCTCAAATGAAAGCAGTTAAACCATTTGCATGTCAAAGTCAAATTAAATACACTAAAGATAAAGCTGGTTGTGAAAATTGATTTCAAAAATCTGCAAGTTCAGTATGTGTTAATGTGTACCAATCTCGTTACATCAAAGTTTGTAAGGGCATCTACACAACTGAACTTACAGCGCAAGCAAAATGTTTCTAATAATTCTGTATGAAAGTTTAAATTTAATAAAAAAGTAGAAATTCTGTGTTAAGCAACTACATACACATAAAAACGTGTCCTTTTAAATCAAGTAAATTTTATACCATAGTAAATGAAGGTCATGAAATTGTGACTTCTTAATGTGACTTAACATCTCACATTATATAATCACGTTAACGCCTAGAATGACAATGTATTATCAAGGCAGTTTCAGATAGCAATATGCTATTAAAAATGTCTGAACAGACAGCAATGTTTAGTCTGAACCAATCACAGCTTGCCATTATGCTATGGGGCAGTGTTGTGACGTACTGTATTTCAAGGGACACTAGTCCTAGAAGGGTCAGTTCAACCATGTATTTTCACAAAACTTGCCAAGTCCATAATCAAGATAAACTGATGGCCTCAAATTACTTCTTTCATGTAGTTACCAATTGAAAGGATTGTTAGATGACGCCCTAGCACACTGTTTTTATTCAAGTGTCAGAAATGTTTCGTGACTAATGGTCTTTAAGAGAAAACCCACTACTACCACATAGGCTATTATTTCTGATTAGCAGCAAGGGATCTTTTATGTGCTTTCCCATGCCCGTTGATAAACCAGTTGTGGACCACTGGTCGTGTTAGTCACTGATGCTCATGTAACAAAGAAAAGTTTGTTTTATTTAACGATGCCTCTAGAGCACATTGATTTATATCTTATCGGTTATTGGACATCAATATGGTCATTCTGACATGTCTTGAGAGGAAACCCGCTGCTGCCACATAGGCTACTTTTACCGATAAGAAGCAAGGGTTCTTTTATATGCACCGTCCCATACAGGAGAGCACATACCACGGCCTTTGATGAACCAGTTGTGGACCACTGGTTGTAAGGAAAATAGCCCAAAACTCTTTAACACGTTCAAAACTTATACAAATAGATGTGGGGCTGAAAAGTCTAAAAGTTGCTTTAAATAAGAAGCTGAAGTTTATTAACACTATTCTTTAAGGAACCAATTCTCTACAGACTTCTGGGTTTACTACCTAGCGTCTTATGAATTATAAAAGTTAAAACATCATCAAACTGACATCCATTAGACATAGCAAGTTCTGTGAAAACTCAACAGTCCCATCCAACCTTAATCAGAGTCTAAATCTGAATTTGCACTTTCAACATCTGCGTTGTCATCCTTGTCAGGTTTGGTCAGACTTTGGAATCCACAGAATGCTGCACCATCCTCCTCCTCCTCACTAGAACCATCACTTTCTTCATGTGATGGTTTTGTATCCTCAGAAACAGATTTTTCTTCGTCTTTCCCTCGTGTATCATTGCAAGGGCTGTCCACTGGAGTCTTCAGTACCTGACTTGGACTAGCATCCTTCATGTCTTCCTCTCTACCGTGTGGAGACTGGGAGGTTTTAGTTGACCTACTGAGACTGGCAGATGTTTCAAGTAGTTTTTCAACAGTTTTGGCATCATCAGACATATCCATTTGATCATTTTCGTCAACATTTTCGGTGTTCGTTTTTAAATTGCTGCCACTGCCAGATTCTTCAGAAGGCTTTTTAGATGGTTTTTCTTTACTGGATGTTTCTGAATTAGAATTGGTATTTTCATCTTCAGCTTCTTGCTGTTGTGAATTGTCTTCACTGGAAAGTGTTTCCTCAGTTCTAGCCTTTTTAGTGGTGGCAGAGTCTGAATCATCTTCTGATTTGTCAGTTTCCCCGAGCTTCCTTTTGTTAGAAGAGGTACTAGATTCTGACTCTTTGTCAGAGATGGACAATAATGATTCACGCTCTTTTGCTTTCCTTGCTTCAATAGCCAGCACAGACTCTCTACACTGTTTGTACTTCTTTACAGGAGAAGGCCGACTATCAACATCTATGACTTCATCTATTCGGGATGAACCAGGTTTGTCATCTGCATTACTTTTCTTGCCAGACATCCTACCAATCTTGACTGAACATTTCTTTAAATGTTTATCTCTGATGTGCTTCACGTGGTAGGCAGGATGGAAACCTTTCTCTCCACAGAGCTCACAGTTCCGGAGACCAGCTGGCGATTCAAGGCAAGTGTGCTTCATCAGAGACAACTTGTCAGCAACAACCATACCACATTTCATGCAGGTATGGTGTACCTTCATACAATGTCGCGTCAAGTCCACATTGCGACCAAAGTTGAGATTACACAGAACACAAACACTGCCTTTTACAAGTGCAGTACCAGATTTCTGACTAGGCTGTCCGGGCTTCTCCATTGGTTGTCGCTGAGAATTGGATGAATTGGATGATTCAGCTGGAGCTCCAGATTTTACAACCACTCCATGTATTGCTGCCATGTGGTTTTCCACAATAGTCTTGTTTTGGAAGGATGTTCCGCAGAATATACATTTACATTCCTTCAGGAAATTGTTCAGTGCCTTGTTGTGCACAATCCTCATGTGCATGAGAATGTTGGGAACTCGGTGTCCACAAACAACACATTTTCCTGCTACTCCACCAGACGAATCTTCTTTGTGCACATCGAGATGTTTCTGAAGACCCTGAGCAGTCCAGAAACGTGAGAAACAAGTTGCACAGTACAGCGGAGGGTGAATACGGTCAAACACGGCGTAAGGCATGTCGATTCGATGAGCATAAAAAAAGTGAATTCGTAGTGCGGTTCTGTCTTTAACATATCCTCCACATATTTCACAAATTTCAAACCCTGAACTCGACTGTCCTTTGGCAGCAAGATCAAGTACCTGATCATTCAGTGTTATCAGATGATTGATCTTTGATGTAACGTTGGTTGCAGAAGCAGTTTTGGGTGAGATAACTGAAGATTTTGGGGTCTGATTTCTGATTGGCTGTTTCTGTAACATTGGCATTGGAGTAGGCATTCGGTTCATGGTTAGACCAGCCCGGTTTCCAGCCATGATACTGGACACTGTCCTCATCCCACCTCTCATGCTACTTTGGCCTCCTCTTTGTTGGAAAAGATTCACATTGGGAACACCTGGTCTCTGCCCAGAAAACTTTATCATTTGCTGGTTTTGTAACCTTGCCGCAGCATTCATCCGCTGGGTTGTTTCATTTACTCTGTGGGTTTGTTGATGTGGTCCTATTATTTTACCAAGCTGATCCTTTGCCTGAACTTTGATGTTCTGCTTGTTGAACGTCTGAGATGGAGGTACCTTGATGGCCGGTAGTTTATACATCATATTCTCAAGGCAAAAGTTTGTCTCAGGACCAGGCATCCATGCTGGATGAAGATTAAGGTGAAGTTTAAAGTTTTTTGTACATTTGAACTTATGCTGAGTGAGTTTATTTTTGATATTGTGTTCATACGGACACAGGTTACATTCCCACAAGGGCATTTTCATTTCTATGATGGCTTTCACATTATGTTCACCCTCCAGGTGAAATCTAAAGGCATGGGGATTCCGCGTACTGAAGGAACAGTAAGCACATCGCATGTCATACATGTCAATATGGGGACGCTGTTTGTGAGCATAAATCACATTAGTAGACTCTGTACGGAAACCACACGAACATCTTTGATTAAATTGAACTTTGCACGGCCCGACTTTTTCACGAAGTTCATGATGAACACTTTTCAACTTCTTAAAGTCATCAGCTTCTTTGGGTTTCAACTTGCCCTCGGCATTGCGTTTCTGTTGAATTTTCACCAGATCGTTATACACGGCCTCCTTTACTAGATCCTGACCGAAGTCACGAAGGAACCGTGCCAGATTGCTCAACTCCGACTCTGGTCTTATTTTTGTGTTCCTTGCCCTTCTGTGTAAGCCCTGCTTGACCTCCCATCGCGACAGTTCTATCATATCCATGCTGGACTGCGGAGCACGTGGTGGCTCAATCTTCTCCTGGGCTTTGTTATTCATCTGTTGAACTTGAGCCCGGATTCCTCCCTGCTTAGAATTTAACACATACTGGTTGGCAACATTGCCAGATGCAGCATAACCTGGAGGACCTTGTAAATAGTACTGGAACTGGTTTTGATATTGAGTATTAGCTTGAGAAGAAAGAGCAGATTTCACTGCAGGAATCACCATTCTCAAAGCATTTGGTCCCGAAACTAGACTGTTATCGATCACTGAAACTGGCGGTGCTGGACCCCGAGCTGAATACGTCACATTTATAAATGGAGGATTACCCACAATAGATGAATCCGAAAAGACTTTACCTTTACTAGCCGACACAAACTTTTTAAAACCCATTTTCACTTTCCTTTCAGAATTATCACCTATCTCCTCACCAACAATTTCAATGTCATCATCAGATTCGTTCAAACTGTCTTCCTTATGTTCCCCATCTCCAATCGACTTGCTTTCAATTTCATCTGCACTTTTGTGTTCTTCAGAAATGTCAGATTTGCAATTTGAACTGTCATCTTCATTTGTATTACTTTTAATTGTACTTTCTTCCATTTTTTCTTTATTTTCAAATTCAATTTCTGTATCTTTTTTCTCTTTCTTACTTTCCACATCAGATGAAACTTTGCTAATTATATTTTCATCATTATCACCTTCACCTGTTTTGCTTTCTTCAGATTTGGCATCTGTTTTACTTTCAGTCTTGTCATTGTGTGTTTTGGTTTCCTCATTATCATTTTTACTTGTTTTCTGCCTTTTGTTTTCTTCAGATTCAACATCTGTTTTACTCTCAGATTGGTCATCGTGAGCTTTACTTTCCTCGTGATCAATTTTAGTTTTTTCATAACTTCTGCTTTCTTCAGATTCGACATCTCTTTTATTTTCAGTCTTGTCATCATCCCGAGTTTCGCTTTCCTCCTTATCAGTTTTAGTTATTTTCTGATTTTGGCTTTCTTCATTATCAAGTTTGGTCGTTTCTTGTGTGTCCCTTTTTTCAGTTTCTTCAGTATCACTTTGAGAATTACTTCTCTCACCATCCTGAGATTTACTTTGAGGTTCTGTTGTCAAGGTGCATTCTGCATGGTTTTTATCTGTCATAGTCTTTTCATCAGAGATCTTAGAACTGTCTTCTAACATAGTTTCTGAATTACTAGTTTCACATTTGTTGTCTTCCCTTGATGAATTTCCATTTTGTGAAGAGCTTATACGTTTTGCTTCAACTTCATCCTCTAATTGTTCACCACTGTCACTCTCACTAGCGCTGGATTGTGAATTCTCTATGTCACCATTCATTACACATTCTGCTTTCAAATCCTTTACACTGGAGGCATCAACTTCAGCATCTTCTGAATTACTTTTCACAAACTGTTTAGCACAATCACTACTACTAGAGTCACAACTTCCGTTTCCCACTATTGGATTGGAATCCTCATCTTTAGCTTCATTTGTTTTAGATTTATTCAGTTTGTCTTTGGCTGTCATCTCTTTATTGTCCTTGATGGAGTCGTCCTCTTTGTTGACAGTGATGCTGAATTCAGAGTCGAAACCATCAACCTCCATAGCTTGCTCCGTCTGATCCACTTCCATCCTGAAATATTTACAATAAATCAAATTAATAATCACTGGGAATTGCAAACCTAAATAATAATATGTACTTTCTTACTGTTGTCAGGTCATTACATAATAACTAGTCTTCTACAAATGTTCAAACATATAAACTATAAAGGCACTGATTTTCCACAATAACAGAAATCCAGATGGAATCGCAGAAAAACCTACTGATACAAATTCCTTATTTTCTCAGAAAACATTATTACTCACCTCCAATTAGCACAGTTTATAAATTAAACTGATTTTCCAACATATTTGGGAAACAGAAATGGTCATTACTAAAGCACATTTATATCTGTGTAACCAGGGTTATATAATTGTAATTTAATTATCATTAGTATATTAATTAATAATTTATTATATTATTAATTAAAATTGTATTTATTTCAGAATTTAGTGTATTATTAATATTTATCGTTTGGTTAGACAAGAGACATATGGGTGCTAGTCATGTGAAGCTAGTGACAGGAGACAATTAACTGATTACATTGACAATGACAGTAGCACTGCTTGCTGGGTAATTTTCCACTTTTCCCACCAATTTAACCACACCCTTGTCATTCTTCACATTTTCTGTAGTCAGAGAATCTTAGTTTTTTTTATCTGAATACTAAACGATAATTTATTTAACTGCAAAGTTAAATTTATATGTAATTATTATATATACTTGGTCTTGTGTTAAAGCCAGATGTCTGGTAACTTATATTATATATTTATTACATTATTATTAAATCGTGGTGTGAAATATGTACATGACTGAGTTTTATTTTATATATGATATGAACAATTGTTATATTGATATGGTATATTGATTGTGATATTTTATTAAGTATTGTGTATGTTTTTAATGTATATTCCAAGAAATAAACCCATATGATGATGAAGTTTTGTTTGTTGTTTTAACCCCGGGTTACATCTGTATGTGTTACATCAAATTAGTTTAGTACATAGATAATCAGCAGTCGATTTAATAGAGAAAAGCAGACATTTCGGGGGATTTTTATGCTCAAACTCTCTGACAATTACGCAAGTTAGATTTATTAAATATTTTGGATAGATTTATTTATAATAATCAACA
This sequence comes from Symmetromphalus regularis, assembly GCA_032355785.1. Lineage (NCBI taxonomy): Eukaryota > Metazoa > Mollusca > Gastropoda > Neomphalida > Neomphalidae > Symmetromphalus > Symmetromphalus regularis. Next base: position 2,063 of record JAULBS010092611.1, on the reverse strand, counting down.
TTATTTAAAATGATCAAAATTGGTTTTCACATTTGGTAAATAAATGATAAAATTAAAGTAATTTTTTATGTTATCGATTCTAATTATATTCGGAGATTTTCGCAAAAAATAGAATTAGCAAACTCGATGTCATGGCATATTAAACTAGTTTCAATTCATGTTTGTGTGTGTGTGTGTGTAATGGAAACTATTTTAAATGGAACACAAAATGAAATTATAAAATTTACAGAAAATGAAACAGAAAATCAGTGCTGCTAGTACTAGTATATTGATTTCATAACCCATCATAACTATGATCTATCAAAAATAAAATAAAATAACTGGTATCCTTTTCTAAGCTAATTGGGTTGCCGTACGACATTTGGTCAGTCTGTTACATTTCCATTCAGTCATCCTCAATAATTTGTGTTTACGCTGTTAAAGAACACATTAGGAAAACCTAGACCAATTTTATTGTATCGGTATAATTCATAAAATAACCGGGTTATTCCACATTGTTAATAACGGAACTTATACGACAACAAACAAAATTTTCAATTTGGATGGACTAAATGTAATTAAATAAAGGGCTGGATCAAGCATTTTAATATGTGATTTTTCACTTACCAAATTTATCACTAGCTTAGAAGCATTTTTAGGCATACAATCTATAACTCGCCTGGATCTTTAGCCTTCTGGACACTGAAGGCTAAATATCTAGCCACGCTATTATAACCAGTTAACCTTAAAAAACAAGTGTGGTGTGATACTTTATTTTCAGGGCAAATTGGAGTAAATTCCCCTAAAAAAAATCTTCTATAAAAAAAATACAAAATTGCCAATTTATTTCCTGTAAATTCATGGAGGTTTTTTTGACAATTTAAGTCTCAAAAAAAAATTCTTGCAAAATGTACACGACTGGCTACAATGGCATAACTTTGTGCTCACAATGAGGACATAATAACTACTTCTAATTGATATTTTGATTGTCTATTTGATAATTTTTCCCACCAACGAAAATTGTGATATGGAAGGGAATTTAATTAATTTTCACTTTATGCACAATTTTTGGCCAATGTAACACAGTAGGTGAAGATATTGGTGAAGATAGCCAACCCCTAATTATAATGGCACGCATATATAGCGGTCTTCGAACTTTGTCAAATATTGCAAAATAGTCAATGAAAACAGTAAAGTGTGAGCCAGCTTCCAATAGGTTTTGAACCACTGTCATCATCTTGTATCCAATGTTCTACCGGCGGACCAACGAGGCTCACTTAGGAAGGAGGATGGTTCTGTCCAAGTTCCAAAAATGTATAATTTATGTACTGTTTGAGAAATAAACTCCAGTCTGAGACCTCCCAAATCTCAAAAATTATCCAGTGAATATATGTAAATAATCTTTCTAATAATTGAATTAATAATATATTGAGTTAGAAATCAATTTGGATCCTCAGAATGTGAAATAAAGTATTACAACAAAATGTGTCCCTCCATAACTTTTCAATGTGTCCCTCCATTACCATGCTTTTCTTTTAATTAAAAATATAATTAATGATGTATATATATTCAGGGTTTCGCATTTAAGGCGCGCTTGCGCCCCTAGATTTCAACCAAGGAGCGTGAATAACCGCGCTCCAAAAATAGCATCGAGTTTGGTAATTCTCGGTTTTTGCGAAAATATCCGAATATAATTAGAATAATAATTTTCATCGGTTTAAATTATCACGAATATTATAAATAAATTGACCCAAAATATGTAATAAATCTTCAACCAGCATAATTGTCGGAGAATTAGAGCAAAAAAATTTATTTATCTGCGTGAATAAAGACTATGGGTATTATCACACCGTATTACCGCATTTACAAAATTAACTGAGCAATGGCAAATTTGATTAATAAAATTCAATTTTTGAAATATACTACAGGTTTGACATTAAGATAAAAAAAAAATTGGTAAAGTTACTGCCCCCCCCCACAAAACTTTCTGGTCACCACCCCCCACTCGGATATTAAGTTTTAAAATTTTGATTAGCGACAATTGTTAATCAATGTAAATTGATTAGCAATTACTTATGTTTATT
>JAULBS010092600.1:0-17192 GCA_032355785.1 Symmetromphalus regularis | reverse complement strand
GGAGGGGGTGGGGTTAGGGTTGGGTAAACAGTAAAGCTAACAATATAGCTCAATCATAACACACTGTTCTCGGGAGGGGAGGGGAGGGGGTAAAACGTAAAGCTAACAGTAAAGCTCAACCATAACAATATTCTCGGGATGGGTTGGGGGGTAGGGTGGGGGTAAACAGTAAAGCTAACAGTAAAGCTCAACCATAACACACTATTCTCGGGAGGGGTTGGGGGGTAGGGTGTGGGTAAACAGTAAAATTAACAGTAAAGCTCAACCATAACAATATTCTCAGGAGGGGTTGGGGGGGCGGGTGGGGGTAAACAGTAAAGCTAACAGTAAAGCTCAACCATAACAATATTTTCGGGGGTGGGTGGGGTGGGGATAAACAGAAAAGCTAACAGTACAGTTGAATCACATTCAAAAGTCATGTTTTGTAAATAACAAATGTCATTGTATTCAGAATTTAATGACTGGAAAGTTCGCTTGCCCAGGGGTTAATTATATCTTACTGGTCAGTTGCTCGACCATCAAATAATTTCAACTTGCCTCGACGCGTCGGGCAACTGTATTTTATAATACTAAACATATATATATATCGGCTCTTTACAATGATTATATACAGGCCTTTAGTTTAAAGGTGAGCATTTGCGCTTGCGCACCATTGCGCAGCCAAAATCACTTTTGAGCACGCAAACACGTGAGCAACTAACCCTTTAGAAAGTTAAATTTTCATGCGCCTGGGAGGAACAGCCAGCGCCACAAGGAATCGTGAGACAAGACACATAACTAATGTCTACATACAAAAAAAAGTAAATTAAAGTTTGTTTTATTTAATTATGCCTTTAGAGCACATTGATTTTTATTTCATCATCGGCTATTGGACGTCAATCATATGGTCATTCTGACATGTTTTTAAGAGGAAACCCGCTGTCGCCAGATAGGCTTCTCTTTCCGATAAGCGGCAAGGGTTCTTTTATATGCACGCTCCCACAGACAGGACAGCACATACCACGGCCTTTGATAAACCAGTTGTGGGCCACTGGTTAGAACGGAAAATAGCCCAAACTGCATATAGGTCCACTGAGAAGGATCGATCCCAACATGTTGAAATGCATGTCATTTAAAGCAATTTACTACCAGAAAACTAATATTTGCATCTATTTGGGAAATATATTAAAGTGCATCCAACAGAAATTGAGGATCGGGACGTAGCTCAAAAGTCTCTATCTGTGAACCGGTGGTTCGTCAGATTGATCCTTCTCAGTGGACCCTTTGCAGGTTGGGTTATTTTCTGTTCCAACCAGTGGATCACAACTGGTTCATCAAAGGTCATAGTATTTGATGTTGTGTCTGTGGGACAGTGCATATAAAAGACCTCTTGCTACTTATCGGAAAGAGTAGCTAATGTGGCAGCAGTGGGTTTCCTCTGTTATGAGTGCAAACTGGGGTAATAATTTTCATTATATAACAAATGTATGTAAAAATAACAAAACATGCCACTTGTAACTACATGTATGACAGTTTACCTTTAATACCACCAATGACTTCCATAAAATTAAATACTCACATGGTTTGAAACCAGCTGAAAATCCTCCCAGACCACTAAAGATTGCAATATTTTGGTCTCTGACATTAATACCATAAAACTTTAAATAGAAGCCAGCCTCATGTCGAGGTTGAGTCTCAGGGTGTCACAAAACAAAATAGCTGAGCTTTGAATAAAGGCTTATTTGTAACTGGAAATTTTCATTTTTAAATCTTACATGTAACTTGACTTACATTGCAAGCACATTTTCTGGTTTTGTTAATAAAGGTTTGTTCATATAATAATATTCTTCAATATCACACTCTGTCTAACCAAAATAATGAACAATGTTAGTTATTGACTTTGTTATTGTTTTAAAAAAGTATTATGTTAGAAAATTTTGCCTGAATAAAATTGAAGCTGGCCTTGAATAGAGACTAGGATGCAGAGCATCACAACGAAGGAAAAAAAATGAAAAAAAGAAAGAAGAAAAAAAGATAGTTTAGGCTTCTATTGGAGAATTTACCACATATTTAGTTTGTATGATGTATGTATTGTCATAATTATTAGTTTTGATCAGCAAAGGCACATCAGGGGTGGCATAGATGGTATGGCCGGTGCAGTCATTGCTGTACCACTTTTTGAAGATGTACAGCCTGGTCGTACCACTTTTTTCCTTTATTTCTTATTTCTGCATAAGTAACTGTTCTTCTGAGGCTCAGCTTGGTTGCTTTTGGCAATCTTGAGCCGTACCACTATTTTTTACACTGTGCCGCCCCTGCATACAAGGGTACATATTTGAAAGCTTTAGAATATTTTAAAAAATTACTATTTGTTTATACATCATTTGCTTAAAAAATGTATTTTGCGTATTTTAAAACGACGCTTACATAATAAAATTGTGAACTTGTTCATTTTTATTGTGTCAGTATTTTGAACAGTGGTGCAGTTCTTGCTATTGTCACAGTTTTAATGAATTTTATTACAGTAAGTATACTACTCAAAACAATTTATAGGTCACGTGATAATTTTGACATTTTCAAAAAGTTACCTATTCAAATTTGACTGAGATTTTGTGACATATTACAAGATTTATGCTGAATACAATGTGAAGAATTTTTAAAATTTAACTTATACAGGATGTCCGAGAATTACCTGTACCACTTCTGTCTGTAACTAATGATGCACATATCGAATGTTTGTAATTGTTACTTTAATAAAAGAAAGTTTGGAAACTATACATTAAAAAAAATCTTGTTTAACCCTTTGAATCCTGAGCTCCTGTTATGGTCAGCCCACTGACCCTGAGCTCCTGGGGGAAAATCACCCAAAAATATAGAACAATATTTGTTTACTTTTCTGTGTTAAAAACAGCCTTTTACCCCCACTTGCAATCGCCCTGTCATTAAAACATAGTACATTGTTGTCATTTTCATTATTGCTATACATATCTATTTCTGACACAAAATCACTTCCATTACCATATTTGTTGTTACGGATTTCTTCATCGTTCAAACTGTACCTCAAATAAAACTTGTCAACAGAAAACAATTTGTGAGCCATTATTTAAAAATAAAACATGTGAGAAATGTAAAACAATATTATAATCTTGGGAGTAGCATTCGCAAGACGTACAGACTGAAGCTGTTATTTAGATGAAATATTCAATAGCAATATTATGGCCAGTTTTCCAGCCGCTGGGGTATTTAAAGGTTGACATTGCAGCCAGTATTCCGGCCACTCTGGTTCAAAGGGTTAATAATCCTACAAATGCCATCATAAACATCATTCAAGTTCGAAGTTGTACAGAGAATGTTCGGACACCCTATATAATTTATTTGTGCCATCAAATTCTTTATTTTAATCCATGACCCTTATATTGTTTGAGTAGTATACAATACTGTAACATATAATGTTTAGATTGTAAAATGAATGGACTGAATTTGTGAAGCCTGTTTTCCTATTTCATTGTGTAATTCTGTCAAATCTCCTTTACCCTGTTTTATACTGAACAAAAAAAGAAAATATGGATGTAATCAATAATAATTTATTTCGTAAACCAGACGACATTCTGGAATTAGATAATCACACCATTTAGGAGGTGTATGTAGTAATATCACAATTTGCACACGTTGTCAATGTTTCTTGTTACTGTGACAAACCCTGAAATATTCAATATTTCAAAATGCACACTTTCTTTTTTGGTAGAGTTTATAAGCTAATCCTGTGTATTAATTTCCAGTAGCAGATCCAGAAGGTGGTTCCAGACACCCTCTTTTCTAGAATTTTGTATATATAATTAAAAAAATTCTGAGTGGAAGAATATGAAATTTAAACATTTTTCTCCAGTCAAATTCACCATCACATTTGAAACATCCTGCATCTGTGACTAATTTCATTGCAAAATATACTATGGCTGCTTAATACAGATATTTTATGAATTTAGTGCCCAACTTAGATGGTGATTTTAGACAGTGACCACATATTATTAGCAGTTGCGAACACATAGGGAGAATTTTAGGGGGTTTAAATCCCCCTTTTTCTAAGAAATGAATTTTCATGTATAAAAAAAGAAGAAGTGGAAATGAGCAGAAAATAATGTTACACGTCTTTATTTCTATGCTTACATATTTAGGTTCCATGTCGTTCCCCACTTAATTTAAATAGTATTGCCTTTAAAATGGGAAACCAAACAAAATTGCCAATTAAACCCACCCCACTTCCTTAAAACCTGTGTCCGCATCCAGTAAATCAATATTGAAAACTGTTATGGAGAAAAATAAGTGGTTGCTTACAGCAGGTGACCGCTAATTACAGGTAAGCCACATGAGCAGGTTTGACAGTATACAAATATTTATATTAATATTTAATAAACTTTGTTTACAAAAACAGACATCATAAATTTAGTTCATGTTTGTCCATTTTAATATATTTGTCCACTTTACCAAGTCATATATTGTGCATTTTACAGTCGTATATTTGTGCATTTTATTATAGTACATATTTCGTATATACACATATGCTTGGGAGTGTTGGTATTTTTGATAGTCGTTTGCCTTGGTAGTTTCACTTATTTATTACTTTTACCATCTATTATGCAAATAAACATTAAATATGCTTCTTATTGGTTTGGTTTTTCTTAATATTTTGTAATTTCTAGATTGATTGATTGGATGTGGAAGGGTGAACTTCTATTCAGAACTCACAAGCACCCAGTAGTAAACACACAGGAGGGCTTAAACCCTCCACCAGGTCAGTTCCATGGAGGGGGGCACACTGCACACACACCCCAATTTCTTTTTCAGGCAATGAACATTTTTCTTGTAAAACCCTAAGCAACATTACTTCACATGCCCTATATGTTTAGCGTCACCGCAGTTGCACCCCACACCCATTCACAATTGCTGGAACCTCCCTTGCTCCACCTTTTATTTCTCTTAAGAAATGATTTTTCACTTCACATATAAAAAAAGTGGAAATGCATTTAAAATGTCAAACAAAAAATTGCCTCCCCACCCTTTCTTTAAAACCTGTGTCTACGCCTAAGTGATTATGTCACAGAGTTGAGTTTGAGATTGGTAAGTACATGTAGAGGGTCCAAATCCCATCTGTTTTGTTTTTATCTTTAATGACATCACTAGAACACGTTGATTTATTAATCACTGGCTACTGAATGTCAGACCTCTGGTAGTTTTGACACGCAATCTTATGTGAAAGTGTGTGTGATCGATCCTCAGTGGACCCATATGCAGTTTAGGCTATTTTCCATTCAAACCAGTGGTCCACAACTGGTTTATCAAAATTGTGGTATGTGCTAACCTGTATGAGACGGTGCATATAAAAGACCCCTTGCTGCTTATCAGAAAGAGTAGCCTATATGGCGGCAGCGGGTTTTCTCTAAATACATGTCAGAATGACCATATGATTGACATCCAATAACCGATGACCAGATAAAAATCAATGTGCTTTAGAGGCGTCATTAAATAAAATAAACTTTACTTTGTGAAAGTGTGCGTCTGCTTCTTGGTCCCATCTAAATAAAGTTTTATTTAACGACGCCTCTAGAGCACATTGATTTGACGTCAATCATATGGTCATTCTGACACATGTATTTAGAGGAAATCTGCTACCTCCACATAGGCTACTCTTTTTTAATAAGCACATTGATTTTTTTCTTATCATTGGCTATTGGACGTCAATCATATGGTCATTGTGACATGTATTTAGAGGAAACCTGCTGCTGCCACATAGGCTATTCTTTTTCGATAAGCAACAAGGGTCTTTTATATGCACCATCCCACAGACAGGACAGCACATACCACAGACTTTGGTGAACCAGTTGAAGTGGGATCACAGGTTGGAACGGAAAATAGCCCAAACTGCAAATGGGTCCACTGAGAAGGATCGATCAGATGACTGTCCTGTCTATGGGACGGTGCATATGAAAGATCCCTTGCTGCTTATCAGGAGTAGCCTATGTGGCAGCAGCGGGTTTCCTCTAAGACATGTCAGAATGACCATATGTATGATGTCCAATAGCAGATAAGATTAAAAAAAATCAATGTGCTATAGATGCATTGTTAAATAAAACAAACTTTACTTTTTGTGACTCATGGTCTTTAGAAGAAACCTGCTACTCTTTCAGATTACTAGCAAGGGAGCTTTTACATGCACTTCCCAGCTCGTACCACATCCTTTGATGAACCAAATGTGGTCCACTGGCTTGTATAAGTTATGCACACCTACACATTGAGCCTTGCACAGCACTCCCTCTTAGTTGGAGCCGCTATGGATTTAAAAAAAAATATGCCTCAACCAAAGTAGTTTGTTTTATTTGACGCCTCTAGAGCACATTGATTTTATCTAATCATCGGCTATTGGACGTCAATCATATGGTCATTCTGACATATATTTAGAGAAACCTGCTGCCACAACATAGGCCACTCTTTGACAAGCAACAAGGGGTCTTTTATATGCACTGTCCCACAGTCATGAAAGCACATACCTTTAACGAACCAGTTGTAGACCACTGGTTGGAAAGGAAAATAGCCCAAACTGCAAATGAGTCCACTGAGAAAGATCAATCCAACGATCGACCGGTTCACAGAATGCTACCATTTGAGCTACTTCCCGCTCCATGCCTCAACCAAGATCCGTTCCCAATACCTACCACCCGTGGGTACGACAGCTTAACAACCATGCCACTATTAACCAAAATGAATGTACTAGGCATCACATTAAACACATTTTAATTCAAAGGATCTTTCAGTTACCCCTAACACTTTATTCAGCTGTCAAAAGCAAGCCTGGAAATAAATGGGTGATCAAAAACATTGACCTGTACAAATTTGTCATTTTGGAAGATTTGACAGTCACAAAGTTAATTGTGTTGGTCATTTTGTCCAACACCCATGTTTTAACTTAGTAAAAATAACAGTTCTGTGTTAAGTCAGCTTGATGCAGCTTGTGTCTGTTGAATAAATTGTGAAGAAAGAAATAATAAAAAGCAAACACCATAAAAACTAAATTGAGTATTTTTTTTAAATTGTTCATATTAAACTGTATGTCATGAACGTGTCTTTTAATGACTGGCACAAATTGACTGATGCTGGACATTTTGACCAGCTGAATTAAAATAATTATTTCCAGGCCCGCAATAGGTGTTTAACATAGTGATATATGATCTATAAAGGAAACCTACAACTACCACATAGGTTATTCTTTCAAATAAGCAGCAAGAGATCTTTTATTTTGTTTAACAACACAACCTAAACACATTGATTTATTAATGAGCTACCAAATGTTAAACATTTCAATTGGTAATTCGGACAGTCTTCCATTAGCGACAAGGGATCTTTTATATGCACTTTCCCAGACAAGACAGCACACACCGTACCACAGCCTTTGACACTTACAGGATATTAAACTAGTTTCCATTTTGTATCATGTTTAAGTCCTGAGTGAAATAATTTTCAGTTGTCACAAGCTTCAGCGAGTGACAATGAAAATTATTTCATGAGGGACATAAACATGATGCAAAATGGAAGCGAGTTTAGTATCTTGTTTATTACCCATTATCAATTTAAAGTTAAATTAAAAAAATACGAACTACAAAAATGAAACCAATCGTTTCCCTTTTTTGAAAACAAACGATGCAAAATAATATGACGTCAAAAGTGTTACATACCAGTATGATATAGTACTAGGAAGTAACACTATGATTTGAACCTAGATATGTTGAGCCATATGGTTAATAAATGTATACCAGTTATGGAGCATTTATTTAATAAAAATAGAAACCAGTGAATCAATGAGAAAGTCTTTATGTCATTTCAACATACAGTATGTAACTACAGGTAACATTGTACATAATTACACACACATGTACATAGATACTGTATGTACATTCAAATAGCACAAACTATTTTTAATGTATTACATATAACAACAATGTGCCTCAATAAAAAAAGCTGATGTCAGCAAATATACTTGACCAAAAAAGAAAGTATGCATGAAATCAATAATGATTTATTTCATACAGTGTTCCACATTCTAAGGAAAAGTGAGGGTATTCAGACCTCCTTGTACAAAAGTCAGAGGGTATTCATACCTCCAGAGGGGAAACTCAAAGGGTAATAAGCCTACGCGAACAAAGCTGGCTGGGAGTTAATATATTGTTGCCTTTTATTATATATATTATCATTATTAAACTTATGGAAGTTGTATAAAATAGTGTCTGCTACAACACGATCATGGATAACAAGACCCAATTATGTTCAATCAGGGACTGAAACTGTACAAGTTATAGTCCTCAGTGAAAAAATGTACATGTTTATACCTCTTGTGGCAGATTGCCAAATTACGTGTTCTTACCCTTTCCCTCGGATAATAAGTCATTGCAACATAAATTTAAATTACTACGATATATTTTGATCAGAATATACATAATACAGTGAACATGTATACGTATGCATTTTTTTATGTGAACAGAAATGTGTCTCAAGACTATCGTTACTGAATTAGCCATCCCTCAGAATAATATTGTTAGTGTTGGACTTTTAAGTTATAATGATTAATTTGTTATTAAAATAAAAAAACCTGCATTTACAATGCACATAATTAAATACTTTTTGGGGGGATTTGTTTTGTTTAACGGCACCACTAGAGTATATTGATTTATTAGTCATCGGCTATTGGATGTAAAAAGTTTTTGTTATTTTGACACATAGCCAGTCTCCAATGGGTTTTGAACCACTGTCATCAGCTTGAGAGCCTGACGTTCTACTCCTGGACCACTGAGGCTCACTCAATAGGGTGGAGAACCACAAAAAATATGTACCATAGTATATGACAGTTTTTAACAAATACTGTGTTTTGTACTATGGTATACATCATTATATGTTTTATAAATAGCAATGGGTGGTGTCTTTGTAAATGTGTTGTCAAATTTGTGATTCCACCACCTGCATATTTTTTTTACATGTATGGCACATTGAATCATCACTTTTTTAATTCAAACCAAAATGTGCCCAGATGTTGAATTTTGTACGTTTGTTGCAAACCACAACCTAATAATCTGCCATATTTGTTTTGTCGGTGGCAATGTTTTGATGGCGAGATACTTTGTGAAACTCCATAATTTTTTAAAACCTTGCTTAATGGGAATACAAACAAGTATTAATATTAGGCACTTACCACTTCACTTTTTAAATAATGTTTCACATTTTTTTATGCACACAGTATAATAATAGTAATATATGTGAAGTGTATGTATATGTATGAGGATTCTCGGCATACCTTAAATGAATTCAAGAAATGTTGTATGCTTGTCAAATGTTGTAAGATAATAATTCTCAGTGACAGTGTTATGTCCACTGACCCAGAACATATATGATGTTTGACCTTTCATCAAACAAAGACATAATTGTAATGTTGTCACACTATATTCCCAGCTGTCACCATCTTGTTTGACTAACTTGATAAACTTGTTTGTCCTTCATTATCTGCACTATTTATCTTTGTCTGGGCAGGACATCTAAATTACTTCTTGTACCAAGTGTTGAGTCATTTTACGATTTTATTTAAAGCATCTACATTATATAGGGAATAATCGTAACTCAAGCTCCAAAATTCTGTTCCATTTTGAATAAAACTGATGAGAATTTAAGTGATGAGACATCATGACCAATTGCAATTCTAGGTAGGGAACGAGACCCCTAAATTTTTTGATTTAATTTTTTAAATAACATTAAAAAAATTCTTCTTATTATTATTATTATTTTTTTAATGTTAAAGAATCTGCCACTGATGACATTACAACAGTTATTATTACAGTCTAGTTAAATGTTTCCATAAATACATGTATAAATAAGCCAAGTAAAGTAAAGTTTGTTTTATTTAACGACGCCAAATAAGCCAAGCTTCATGTATATTTTCAGCTAGATAATAATTAATATGTAAATTCACAAGAATCCCAAACTCAAGAAAGAAATAAAATTAAAATTTGCTGATTCCATTTTAATAGGAATTTTGATTTAATTTATTTTAAAACGTTTTTGCAGATCCATAAGGAATCATTAATCATTCTCAATGTTTTCCTATTCACACAAAGCATAGAAATACAGGCTCCCATCAATATACACACATTTGAAATGACAGTTTTGAAGGAGATTTTAGTTATTAATAATGTATAAATTCAAAAGCTGGCTGAACCTCCCACATGCTGCTTGTGTGAATAGGAAAATGTTGTGCTCGACCTCTAGTCAGAAAAATAAAAGAATGCTTGACCTAATATGTTCAAATATTACCCAACTTGTTAATTAGGTAAATGTATGAGACATATGACGCAACAATTTTATTTACTGACTGTGGTTACTGGATGCATACCCCCACACCTTAAAAAAAAAGAAAAGAAAAAGAGGAAAAAACCTCTACCAACATGCAGGTATAAAAAAAAAATGAACACAAATGTTCATTGAGGTCATGTACTCACACACATACACACATATATAATATTCTATGGTATAAAGTGAACCCTTCACAAAGTATTGATATGGGTGAATGCTGATTGTTTTAACTTTTAAATTTAATTTAGTGCTTAAATCCAATTATGGTTCATTCGAGCTGTGCAGGTTAGAAAACTCACAACTGCCACTTATAGGGTACAAATTTAGCAAGAGAATGTTGGTTCCTAAGCACTGGTTATTATACCTATGCATGTAGATTGTATGCTGTATTAATTATCAGGTTTAATGAGCATTTTTATGTTATAATTATTTAAACTATACAAATTTACATGTAACAGTTAAGTAATATGTACAAGAAATATATATATGTGAAGTAAAATTACATTTATTGTCATTGTCATATTAGGTTATTGATTTTTCCTACCAGCAGGTCTAATGAAGCAAAGTGTTGTCAGTATTTCTGTATAATTCCAGAGATGTCAGAGCTTGGACAGTTATTTTATTGATGCATGTAGTAATTTTAAGTGAATGTTCAGTTGTGTACAATTTGTAAGACTAAGAGTGCACTTTGTACCAGATAGAATAAAATTGTCACTTTATACTTAGGTGTATGCTAAGCATTTGTATCGATTAGTTTCACGTACATGCAATTAACCTGTCTTTGAAGCACAAGTGGTGCAGTCGTTAAGCGGACAAACTCATGGCTGGTAGGTACTGGGATCAAATCTCAGTTAAGGCATGGTACAGTGGATAGGTACATGTATATGCCACTTGCACTGGCCATCGGTCCACAACAAGTTCATCAAAGGCCATGGTACATGTATGTGCTTAACCTGTCTGGATATCTGTATGCAAATAACATGAATATAACTTGGTGCCAGAAGGTTTGCCTGAGTCCCTGGAGAGACACATTAAACTGTTTTTCATTCCAACCAGTGATCTATGAAATGGTCTCATTCTAGTCAGTGGCCCACATCGGTGGTGTTCTGTCTGTGGAAAGGTGCATATAGCAAGATTAGCCTATTTGTTGGTAGTAGAATTCCTTAAAAGACCATAGGTCACAAATATCATTTGTTTGACACCTAATACTAGTAATAGCCAACTAATAAATAATTAGCTGTGGTGTCGTTTAACAAATAATCCTTTCCATTCAATTGGCCAGAACCTGTATGCCATTTTTAAGTCTTGTTCTGCTGCAACAAATTGCTGTCTGGATGCCTATCGGTGTTAGGTGTCACTGACCAGACTGTACTGATTTTTACCTGTCGGTACTGGGTTAATTTCTGTTCGGTTTGGATCAGTTTTGATTTATTGTCTGTAGAGCAAATGCTATATGCATGTACTTTTATTTTTAGCATATTGATGCATGTAAATGTACATGTTGTTGACAGTAATGGCCTTGCGTGCAGTACATGTAATCAGTACTCCATACTGCAGCATTTGTTAAATAGCTGAACACTGATGTAACTTCAGAGTGTGGTGCGTGATCAATACTACAAATCAAATCATTATCCCATTTCCACAGGCTCACATTATCTGCATGAACAGTAAAGAACACGCTTTATGTGCTTAATTTCATCCAAGATCTTTTCACTAATGTTTTGATGGAAAATGTTATTAATATTTCTCTCGCCCTCATATCCTCACTATAAACCCAAATTACATATCTTTAAGAAGGGCCATTTTCACATGCTTGCAACATCCTAAATTGCCTATGGCAATCGGCAATGCCATGGAGATTGCTACAGTTTTTGATTCTCAGCAGCCCTTTTTTGCCATGGATTAAATGTTAGGGGGTTTTTCAAGCTGTATTTTTTTCTTATTATAAAAAATAAAGTATACTTTACGCTAAAATTGCTATGGACACTATTTCTCCACAGCATTTATTTTGCCGTAGACATTTTCTTAATTACAGGGGTTGTGCATGTGTACATACATGGTTTAGCATACTGTCATGCACATATAATTGTACAATTCACCACTATGCATTTTTATATATATATAAATTAGTCCTGAATAAGATTTGATGACAGCACTGGTGGCTGTTGTGTTAACTATGATATAAATTGTCATAGGTCAGGGGGGTTTTCTGATGGCATTTGTTTTGCCACTGGATAATAATTACTGCCATCAATAAAGCTCCTTCATAAAATTAATGTAAACAGGCTTAAAATTGGTTTATGTGAAAATTTGCGTATAACAAAAGAAATTCTTAAGTTTGATCTCTATGACCCAATTTCTATTAGACACATCAACCTCATTTCATGGTTCAAACTTTATGTTAAATGAATTGCTTGAACCAAGAATTGAGGTTGAAACACCACTGAGAAACCATGCCTTAACATTTGATCTGTCTGTCTGTTTTTAATGTTCTTCCATCTCAGTTCAAGAAACAAAATACATGTACATGTACTGTAGATAGGCAAACCACAGATCTGTCATCATTTTATATAGTGGGTTAACTCTGTTAAGTATTAAAAAAACTTCCTGGTTGAGACAACACATGAAACTTCCTAGATTTCATTTGCTTTTATTACCTCTGTTACTAGTGTTAGCATTAACTGATTTAGATTTGTGATGCTGTGATATTGCACATTAACACAAAAACCTTATAAATACAAAAATGTATACATAAGACATGAATGTTATGGGAAAATGTTGACAATTTTCTGTGTGGTAGATATGTCAGTGTGTTCATTTGGGATTCATTTTGACATGCCATTGTGGCGAGTTATATCCACATTTTAACATGCACATGTAAATTTTGAGTTGCCATAATTTTAACTTATTTAGGTTCTTAGAATGTGTTCTTCGTCTATAACATGTAGTCACTAGCAAATGTTAACATCACATATCCACATCTAGAACTGAGTTGGTTACCAGTTTGGAGAACATAATCCCTGAATGTGTTTATATCTTGTTTATGTCAACATATTTCCAGACACATAAATATTGCTTTGGATTATCACAATGGTTACATGTACTTCTTGACCAGTTTATCTTGGTGTAATTATTTTGTGACAGATATTTAATTATGCACTTGTATAATAAACACAGTATCAAGTCATTTTCATTATGAAAGTTTGCCATCAGTTATCTGAAAGACACAAAATATTAAAATTAGATGGCAGGTGGGGATTGAAGTGGTTTTATAATGTCACTGTAACAACAGATTTGAAGAGCATTCACTTGCTGACTTTTTGTAAGCAAATCATACAATACAATACAAATACCAACTGTCTACCGCTATTTGTGAAAAAACACCTACAAAAGTAGCTGTTAACCTCATACAAGTATATTTTTCAGTTCACTTGGCCTGGGGTGAGTGACAGCTTTATAACATTCCCACACCCCTGTGCTTGCATAAAGGCTACGCTGTCTGCAAAAAGATAACTTTCCTTTCAACATTGTTAAAAATAATGTTTTGGGCAGCTTTTCAGTCATTGTAAATTTATGTACTGCTATGATACATGTAATTGAAAGATACTTTCATCTAAATTTTAATGCACTGGTGTTGTAATAGTTTGCAAAGACAAAGAGTTTATTACGTTCAGGCTGTATTCTACGGCATATGAGTATATTCATACAATGGTAGGACTTTGGGCTATTTTCCATTCCTACCAGTGGTCCACAACTTGTTCATCAAAGGGCATGGTATGTGCTGTCCTGTCTGTGGGACAGTGCATATAAAAGACCACTTATTGGAAAGAGTAGCCTATGTGGCGGATGTGGGTTTACTCTAAAAATATGTCAGAATGAGCATATAATTGACGTCCAATAGCCGATGACAAGATAAAAACCAATGTGCTCTAGAACTTAACATCATCAAATAAAACAAACTTTACAATGGTAGGACATAGTTAACAGGAGCAAAAAATAACAATACATGTACACATAATATTAATACACTACATGTAAGTAGTACAGATATAATACAATGAGAGTTAGTCAGCTAATATATACATGTACTATAGGAGATGCTTTAGTAATGTTTATCTCTGAAAGCTCTTGAAGGAAACCGCTTTCTGTGAGTTGTATTGTTCTGACATGTGCCAGACAGCCACATTACATTATATTAGTTGCCATGTCATTGAATGTGATGTCAGAATGGCGATAACTTGCAGGGCAATACCTTCTGCAAAATATCATTGTTGTAGCAGGACCTGTTAAGTGCATCTCTGGCATTTCCCATGATCTGTGGAGTCTTCTGTTTCGTAACATTTCCCTCTTTTTTTTTAATCTTTAAGTGAGTTTTGCTTCAACAGGAAGCGGTTGTTGCTAATATAGTGCAGGTGTTTAATTTAATGTTGTTTACATGCATGTAAATGTTTTATTAATATATGTCGCTGTATTTAATAACATATTTGCAGTAATTGAGGGTGAGGTTATTCTGTCTAGTTTTAATGACTTATGTACATGTGTAAATGTGTGTATGATATTAGCCTCTTGTCTGTGGGAAAGTGTATAAATCATGCCCACTCCATTATGTATGGTAGGTGATGAATTAACAGTCTGGTTGATTTTTAAACCAAAGATCTGACATAAAGAATGATACAAAACTAGCCCTTTTTTCTAACTATCCTACTAATTGTTTTGTTGTCTAGATGGAAATGAAGCTGGCTACATGTATATATGGGTAGGTTTTGCAAAGTTTAATCAGCCTATAACGAAAATACCCAACATGGGTCAGCTTTCCAATGTTACATTTTTTCCTTTTTACAAGATTACTGATTAGAAGTAATTTGATAAAAAGAATCCTGAACATACATGCTTAATATTTGTACCTGTCACTGATATTTCTTTATTCCATCAAAAACATCTAGTATTTTTTTAATGATTGAATTTTTTTAAATAATAATTACGGGATAAAGATTTGTCAGTAGCCACTTTACATTGATTATTTGATGTTTGTTTTCATCAATAATAACATTCAGATCTATGTATTGATAATTTGGGCTAGTGGTTCAATATGCCAGGCTAGAAGGTTTTGTTTTGTTTCACTGATTATTAGGTGTCTAACACATAGCGTTTGTGATTTATGGTCTTCACATGAAACCTGCTATTGCCACATTCATGTACATGTAGGTTGCCCTTTCTGATTAGCTGCAAGGGATCTTCAATATGCACTTTTCATTGAAGAGGACAGCACATACCATAGGCTTTGCTAAACTAGTTATGAACTACAGGATGGAATGAGAAATTACCTTAATAGGTGTGCTGAAGGGAATCGATCTGACAACCCCTCAGGAGGATCTACATACTGTATCAGTTATCTGAAAGACACAAAATATGATGAGGGGAGGGGGTGAGGGGTTTTATAATGTAACTGTAACAACATGTTTGAAGAGCATTCACGTGCTGACATTTATGAGCAAATCATTCAATACAAATACCAACTGTCTACCGTTATTTGTGAAAAACACCTAGAAAAGTTGCTGTTAACCTCATACAAGTATATTTTTCACTTCACTTGCCCTGGGGTGAGTGACAACTTTATAACATTCACACATCCCTGTACTTGCACAAAGGCCATACAGTCTGCAAAAAGATAATTTTTTTCATCTAACCTTTCAACATTGTTAAAAATAATGTTTTGGGCAGCTTTCCAGTCATTGTAAATTTATGTACTGTTAGTGTTACATTAACTAGTATTGCTAGTTTAAATCAGAAATGTGCTAGTCTTATAGTTCGTGATTTTCATAAAATGTTAAACACTGTGCGCACATATATATAGCTTTTTGCACTACAACTGGTATTTCAAAGGCCATGTTATGTACAGTGAGGTCTGTGAGAAAGTGTATAAAAGATACCTTGCTGCCAGTGGGTTTCCTCCAAAGACTACAGGTCACTTTGTCAGGATTACTAAATGTTTGACATCCATTAGCCAAAGAATACTAAATCAGTGTGATCTGGTGGTGTCATTAAACCTCAAACTTTTTGTATTATAAAAAATGGTTATAATTCATGCAATAATACCTATGAATCGATTTGATTTTTATTGGGGGGAAATTAATCATCAGATCCATTACACGAGTATGAACTGTTCTTTTTAACATTCCTTTCCAGAGCTTTAATCTGACATGGATTTGAAGACTGATCACTCATTATTCTTTTTCTCTTTGCTTTTTGTTGTATCTTTTACTCTATAATTATATGACTACATGGTCTGGCCTGTGTCATGTTACTGTACCACTTCAGTGGTTTATCACTATCATCAAAGGTTGTTTATGTTTGCCCATCCTTTTTGTTTAAGATAGGGCTAAAGATACAATATAGGGCATACAGTGGGGCATTTATCTGAGAGATTAGAATGACCAGCTGAGGTGTGGTTGGTCATACATGTAGGATTGAATCCTGTCAGTGGAGCCATTTAGGGCTTACCAAGTTTACTAAACCTTGGTCCTGGTTTGTAGATGTTTAGTCCTGGCTAATGAATAATTACCAGTTATATTACTCATCACATTGCCTAATTATAATAGCCCAAATGTCTAGGAGTATCTTTCAGAAATATTGGTTGAACACTGAGTCATTTGATTGTTTTAGTCTTTCAGTCAAGTTTTCGTAAATGGTATTGGTACATGTGTATTAGGCTGAGGTATGCGTTGTCATCTCTCAAACAACATGTTAATACTCAATACAAAATGGCTGCTGTGCATGTAAATTGATTTTTAAAATGGATTGAACAATATTAATAATTACCATACCCTGTC